>PNEQ01128615.1:0-10419 GCA_003012365.1 Medauroidea extradentata
CTATTCACATAGTCCCTTTTCATACACAAAATTAGCCTTAGCTTCAGAGTACACTATTCACAGATTGCTAATGCGTTATTGCAGGCACAGTAAAGGGTTAGTAAGGGCGACCACACTCTTCACGGTATAATAAATGTAAACACACATTAATTAACACACTGCACCATCTGTTGACGAAGTCTATATGGATAGTACACTATGTGATGTAGAGACGAGGCATGGTGCCTGAGAGCAGGACGCCATCTTGCTCACATAGTGAAGGAAGGCAGACTATCACTACGACATGTCAGGGCATGTCAATACAGGTAAGTAAACGCCCTTTCATACGATCAATTATTTATTGAATTAAATTTTTTTACTTCTGTGTATTAAATGGAACAACGTTACAAAAGATCTGATTCAATAAATATTGAAAGGGCCGCTTGTAAAGTTATCACACGTTTTGTAACCAAACTTTGCACAAAATAAATAATGTAGTTATTTTACAGATATATACTAATTATGCACGACACAACAATACTATGGTTAAACCAATTGAAAATTAATTATTATTTTTGCTTACATTATTTAAAACAAATAATGCTAATATAAGTTTTAATATGGTTTACTATTCGAACAGAACTCAATACGTTATTTGAACTAACGAAGACAGAAAATTTTCTCTGTTCTCATAAATTTTGATTCAACAAAATTTCATACATATTCGAAACGAAAATCTTTGACGAAGTACAAGACATTAAATAGATTGAAAGACAAAATGGCCGCGGTTATGACGTCAACACGGCGTTGCATCGTGTTCAATAAATTTGAAAGAAAATTAAGGGCCGTAACAGCATGGGATTTCAGGACGGCGTGAAATGGCGTTTAGCTAACATTCGCTTCGACTCCTCATAAAACTATTTCGAGGCTAGGACTAGAATCTTGGACAAAAAATTTGAAATTTTTACACCAGTGAAACAGCTGACTGATTCGAGCGTATAGCGTAAGAAGGATGGTTACGCGTATGCGAGTAGTGAGTGATTCTGTTGTAAGTATACATTGAAAGTTTGCTATGACTGTGCTAAAATTACAGAAACAGAAGTGGCCATTACTAGTGGCAGTAATTTTGAAAAATAAAATTTGAACTGCACAATAAATTTAAAAAACTTATTTTATCGCTAAACACGGTAATTAAGAAAAATATAATTTACCCTTACGCTATAGTCTCTGCTGTCAGTAGCGATAACAAACTAACCCATTCGTTATTTTATGAAATTATAATCTTTTAATGTAAGAATTGTCACCTCAACATCATTATACCACCGGTTTTTTTGTTTATTAATAAAAGAGAAGAGATACAGTAAATTGCTGTAGGGTAATAGTAGACTACATTTAGAACACACGTAAAGGGATACGGAGGGCTCCTGACGAAACCAATACGTCAGTAACGGTTTGCCTTTCAACATTTTTATGGAGTGGAACACACTAGCTCGCTGTATGATAGAATGGACAAGTGTTAAATTGAGCGAAATTTGCTTTTCAGGAAACACAACATTTATAATATTTTAGTTAAAACTTACATAAACAAATTAATAATTACAATAGTCATACAGAAAATTCCGTAAATGTAATGATGTCAAGATAATGCTTGACAGGCGTAAAAAAAAAAAAATAAACGCTGCGGACAGGATTCGAACCTGTGCGGGTATAACCCATTGGATTTCAAGTCCAACTCCTTAACCGCTCGGACACCGCAGCTACTTGATATTTACATGTCTAATACAAAATGCCGAATACGTCATGGAAAAAGTAGATTTTTGTTTTGGTGAGTACTAAGAATAGTTACTCATCGTATACTGGACAAACTAATGATCTTAGAGATATAGTTTACTGATAAAAATGTTTCTATAGGCGTTAGAAGTAGACGTACGTAAAGAAAACAGCAAACTTCGAAATATTTTTCATTAGGTTAGGTTGCGGTCACGTTGTTTTAGATCAGGTTATTTTACCCTTTAGATTTCCATATTTTGTTCGGTAACCTAACTTTATGTAACCTAACGAAAAATGGAAAACTTACGAGTAAAATAACTTAATTCAACGAAAACTAACGTGCTGTACTATTGTGGACATACGCTATTACAATATTGTCGTCCCACGAAAAAAGTGAGAAAACAAGCCTAGTTTGGCTGTAGTCAAGACATCCATAAACCAAAACAACAGAAAATGGAAGATCCCATAAGGATCAACAGCTAATTTCTTATGGGATCTTTCGTGTTCTGTTGTTTTGGTTTATGGATGTGCTGTCTACGGCCAAACTAGGTTTCTTTTCTCATTTTTTCGTTTTTTTGTTTTGTTTTGATTTTTCCTTAGTCTCATTCTAAGATTTCTGGGACGGCATAATATTGCAATGTCGTATGTCCACAATAGTATAGTACGTTATTCTGTCCCATTGCAAGAAACATTTAATGACACTAACTTTAACTAACCTAAACTAACGTAACATAAACTACCTATAACATCTATAGAAATATTTTTCATTAATACATCACGCCTTTTAAATCATTAGTTTGGCCGGTATACGATGAGTAGCTATTCTTAATTTTAACCTTTATATCTAATTAAAAAGCGCATTGATACAAAATGTGACTCAAGAAATAAAGTCTACCAAAAATTATTTAATTATTCATGCAGGAAGAGACATCTGACATTTCAATAGAAACGTATAATATATTTTATTTTGTAAGAGAAGAAGACTTCACGGACAACTTTTGACAGAAAATATAAAACATATTTAGCTTCGGCAGAAAAGTTTTTTTGCGTTCAAGTGGAAAAACATGCATAATTTTATATTTGTACAGCATAGTGTTCGTTTTTTAGACGTTACTTGTGACTTCATTTCCCACTTGTGATAAATTTTTAACTCTCATTGTTTTCCCATAACAGCATGTCAAAGTCAGAATTTGCGAGTTACGGGAACATGGTAATAACAAAAACCAAGTGACTTACATAAAAGAAATAATTTACACCGAAATTAGATATTTAGACCATATGCTAATATATATATATATATATATATATATATATATATATAAAACACACACACAATGAAAATCTTTTGTACTTAAAAAAATCTGAAAAAGATGACAATTTACTTCATTTACGGCAATTTTTAAACAAGGCAAAAAGGACTTGTGTGTTTTTAAATGTTTTAGCTCATGGCCCACATATCTAATTTCAGTGTAAATTATTTCATTCGAGTAAGTGTCTTGGTTTTTGTTATTACTATGTTCTCGTAACTTGCAAATTCTGACTTTGAAGTGCCGCTATGGAAAAACTATGAGAGCTTTGAACACCCTTAAGGAGCGTCCCTAGTTAAAAAATTAGCACCATTTCAGATGATTTGTTTATTCTAATTTATCAAAGAATAATATACCTACGACAGTAAAACGTTTTTATAAGTAAGGACAAAAGCCTTATCTCTGTTACTGTAGTCGATGTTTTGATAGGGAAAATCAATACGATTATAAAAAATGGTATTTCAGATAAAAATTATAGTTCAGCCTCATTTATTTGTAATATAACCCTTTAGTAACTTTTTTCGTGAGAAAAAAGGGTAAAATGGAAGCGTGTTTTCTATTTTTCTGTTCCTTTTTATCTTCTTACACTCACAGATACTCCTCTTCGGTCAATGTCACCCTTTGGTGTCCACCCTGCCCTCCAGGGTGCCTTCTGTGACGAGAACACGCCCAGCTGTCTATCCAAGTATGTCGGCCGATGCTCAGGTCTCTGCTATGTAGGGACGCTCCTTAAGGGCGTGGTTCACCTCAGTTATCAACGTATTTTTTATTTTCATATTTGTACCAGATATTTGTTTCTTATTTTAGACATAAATTGTGACTAAATCTTCCTCTTCGAAAATTGTTGTATCTCTCATAGTTTTCGCGTAATGAGTCGTAAACGTCAAAATGTGCACTTTACGGTTTATGTACGCCACTATAACCAACTGACTTACCAAACCGAAAAAATTCACAGTGTATACCAGTATTGTAGGTATGAAATGACACATAAAAACAGAAAATAAAATATTTTTGTATTTAATAAAAAAATGCTTAATTTTGAAGTAAAATTTAATTTCTTTAGTTATTTTTTGTTTCCATATATGTCAAATCATACACTGCAACATCATTATACACTGCGAATTTTGTCGGTTTGGCATGTCAGTTGGTTTTAGTGGCGTACATACAACCGTAAAGTGCACATTTTGACGTTTACAACTCATTACGTGAAAACTATGAGAGATGCAACAATTTTCGAAGAGGAAGATTTAATCACAATTTTTTTGTATATATATATATATATATATATATATATATATATATATATATATAATTTATGTAGATATATAAAAATTCACAGTGGATAAAGACGTCGCGGGCTACAATTTCTTGTACATAAAAAAAATATTTTTTTTTGTATTTAAATAAAAATATTGAAAATTAAAATGACAATTTTAAAACTGCAATAATTTTTAAAAGTACGAAAATATTTTATTTTGAAATTTAACATAGGTGAAACTGTAGCCTACAACATCGTTATTCACTGTGAATTTTTAATGTTTGGTATGCCAGTTGGTTTTAGTGTAGTTCTTAAAGCGGTAACATACACATTTTGAATTTAACGAACACTTACGCAAAAACTATGCGAGATAAATACATTTCATAAGAGCAAAATTTAGTCACATTTTAAATAGAGGAAAAAAATATCTGGTACAAATATAAAAACAAAAACATGGTGATGTAAACTACTGTAGCCTATAACGACATTCCGTACTTGTTGGAAGTGTATTTTCTTGTCGTACATTTGCACAATGGGCACATGGGAAATAGTTTAGTAATCGAAACGCGTTTCCCCGCAAATTACAATGCATTTGAAGCACGTAGTGGGCGGCGCCCTGATGCTTTCGGAGGCACTTTGTTGATCCAAAAAGTAGCCAGGCATTTCGCGTTGTGCCGGACGCAAATAACGTTGTTTTGTTTATACAAAGGCGGAGGAGCACAGCAATCTCCTGCTCATCTCGCAGAAGTAGCGTCTCGTGTAAACAAACATGCTGCTACTCCACTGAGGCAGACTACGACACGACAGAAATAAACCGTCGTCCGAGAACCATCTGTGTGGCGGACATCCGGCCGATCAAGGTTACCACCAGTGCAACGTCGCAGGAGGATCAGATGGCAACCGTGACCTTCCGGAGTTCCTAATACGTAAACATTCACTAGATGCCAGCTTTGTTCTGTCCTAGTTTCGCGTCCATTCATTCATGCTATCTTTGAAAGAGTTGTGCAATGGGATTGCATGACTGGGTGTAGTTTTTCGGCATACTCCGTTGCACTGAAAAAGTCTGTCAAAGAAAATTACAGAGAATATAAAAACATAAAAAATGCAGGGTACGCTTTAGTCAATAGGATACGTACATAACATAAAATTCCATAATTGAAATCAGGTCAAAGAAAACAAGGACAAGCAAATAAGAAAAATAAGAAAGAAATAAACCCGACCCCACAAATGCTGAGAACGTATTTTTGAGGCCTGCTTTGACCAAAGGACAAACTGATAAAGTATATAAACCACAAAAATACGGCATAACAATAGAACGAAACAAAACACAGTACAAACTACTGGTAGATTTACTAAAGAATGGTTAAATGAAATTTCAAATAATAATAGAGTGTCTAAAAATGTTATTAAACTGATCTGCATTCGATCCTTTAGTTCTCGAAATGCATTAACTAAAAAATGCTGTACTCTTGTCAAATCTTTGAAATTTGGGGACGTATATTATTCACAGCATGAAAACATTATATTTAAGCCACTTTACCTTACTTAGTAGTAAATGTGTACAAAGTTAAATAACACATAACACAAATCGCTGGGCAATTGATGAAAATCAGATAAATGATGCCTTTAGATATAGCAAGTGATCAAAACATCGCAAAATGACCACCACACAACACGGCATGAAGAATACGCTGGACGATAATTGTTGTTTAGGGTAAACAATTTTCAAAGTCAACTGAGCGGAATTCTTATGACATGGTCTCGAATCCTGGTAAGTGCAGAGTCAGTCAGTTATATTCTTCTAGGGCTTGGACTTTTACCTGTATGTTACAATAAAACCGTTGCTTTGATAGCTTTGAATGTGGTTAAGAAAATATCCTCTGTCGCGGTAATGTTTACCCCATGGCCATGTGTATATCCAGGATGCTGTCTCCTCTACAACATTTTACGTAGAAAATTATGTAGCCGAGGAAAAAATACTTGTGTACAATATTGATTTCATCTGTGGTTACTTGAGCATCCGTGGGGTAACTTCAAATGTCTTTTTTCGGGAATATTTTCTCTCACGTATGGCCGACGTTAATTAAAGTATTGCATTGATAATTCAAGTTGGTTATTGTTGGCGCAGGCTGTTCAATTTTAAACTCTTGTATATTTTCTATCTTGAAAACAGCCTCTTGTAATACAAATATTGCAGTATAAGTCAGAAGTCAGTGTTTAAATTATACTCAGGAGTTGACGTCTACGGTCCCAATAAATTTTAATGTTACTTTAGCTCTTTCACCTGGAATATTATTTAAAAACTCGTTACTTAACTGTTATTTAAAGTATTTTTTCAGGCATGATACTTATTTCAACCTACTAGCTTATCTCTCCATAATTTCAGAAAAATCTTGCTTTCAGCAGCAGTACATTCCGTTGGCACGCCGTTTAGATTGTCTTGGAGGATTCTGATTTTGTAATTGATATAAATGGCATCGTATATATTTATATCTAAGTTGTTTGGCTAAACAAACAGGAAATTGGCAGCAGACAACGACGAGACGAGATCTGTTGAACAAAATAGAACTTTCGTAACTCAGGCCTGTCGGCTGTCGCCACACTAAAACGCGAACTTTCGGCCCCATAAATGTTTCTGCAGCGCATATTTAGTGCATCTTTTCGTCGCTTCATCTTAGCTCGGTGTTTGCGTGAAAGTCTATTTCCGTTTTATACGCAGCTAAATATAGTTTAACCACTGCTTCAGGCGAATGCAAGTATGCAAAGTTAGACCGACACGTCACACTGGATTTAAGAAACTATATTATGGATATAATTGTGTTTTTCTTGCGGCCTTAAACTGTTAGAAAAATATTCGATTTACTTATATATATGTAAAAAAACAAGTAAGTAATTTCCAGTAATCTTCCTAAAATTACGGACGTTCCGTTGTTTTCTCGATTCTTTCTTCAATTTGTGTCTGCAGACACTGAAATAAAAAGTTAGAACGTAACGAAAATAAAGGTTCAGTGAAATATATACACTCTGTATTATATGTAAAAACCGTACTAATTATAAATTGTTTTGGATGAATTCATTCACAAAACATGTCAGAGATGGAAATTCTTACAGATAACTGTGTTTGTAAACAGATTAAAATGTTGGCATCCCCTAAACAAAAAATACAGAAGGCATTTCCGTAACTATTAGTGTGTTTGCGTAAAATTTTTAGTCAGTTTTAAGAATGTTTTGAAGCAATGATACCCTCTTTCTACTGCTTTTGCGATAGTTTTAAGTCTAAATGAGAACAGATATAAAAAAATTTGCTGTGTTGTTTTGTTTACAATGGATTATGCTATGTTGGCTAATTTTTTTTTCAAAACAGTAAATACTATGGTGTTAGTTAATTATGTAACTAACGAAATTTTTATTACTTGAGTTATTAGTCGAAAGCGTAAATCTTGTGTTAAAAATATAAGCTACCACGGCAAAAAAAAAAAAAAAAAAAAAAACTACTGAAGATATTTGTGATATCTGCCCTCGTTTAAGCTAAAAAAATTATTATTGCAAAATCAGTAGATACCGGGGAGCATAGTACGTTTTTTTTCTTGCATTCAAGGGCCAGGGAAACTGGAGTACATAGAGAAAACATATCGTCCGATGGTAACACAACCGCCACGTTTCCCGAGTGCAAAGTGCAGTGGAGAAGTTTGGGCGGCTTTCAGCGGCGATGTCTTGATTATATTATACGGGGGCGAAGCGCCGGAATAAAAGAGCAGAGGGAACGGGAGATCCCCGAGGAAACCTGCTGACCGACGGCAAGTTTCCACCTACAAGCGAAAGTCCTGGTCGACTCCTACCAGTAGAAGGAACATGTCTTAGACGCTGCGCCAAATACGTGAAAATTGATACAAACATCCCTCGAATGTAACCAGATTGCTAGAGCCACCGACTTTTGGTGAGAACAACTTGTTTCAATGTCGTACGTGGCGCTCCTGCGGCTTTGTTTTGTGGTTGTTGACAGTGGGTCTCTGTCCAGAGGCGTCTCTCGTATGACTGTACCAGTCAGACTAAGGTTACTGCGACACCACTCGTCTGTGATTTATGGGTAGACTATCTAAGCTCGTGAGAGTTAAGAACTTCCAATCACTAACCGTGAAGCAGAGCTGCAGATGTGAACATAATTAGGGACCCTGTTCTTCGCGAAAATAATTTTGCCCCAGTTTGATTCAGTGCCTTACGTGCACATCTGCAATTCTGCTTCATGGTTATTGGCAGCTTGTATTTGTGAAGTGCTGTCTCTCATTTGACTTTGCCAATCAGAATAAGGTTACTACAACGCCACACGTCTGTGATTTGCCGGTAGAATCCTAAGACTCGTGATAGTTAAAAATATCCAATTACTCACCACGAAGCAGAACTGCAGCTGTGCACGTAAGGCACCGAAACAAAGTAAGGCAAAATTATTTTCGCGGAAAACAGGGGTCCCTAAACATAAGGCATTGTTAGAGATGATGGTTAGATGCACGATTTTTTCGCGTATTGATTCTAGGTCAGGTTGAACGTCAATAACTTACGTATACTTCACTCATACTTCTGTGATTAGACGAGAGCGGTTTTAACACATATTTGACGACTGCAAGCCAGTTATAAATAAGGAAACAAGTCGTGGAGATATCACGTACTACACTTTTGTACTGTTGGAAGCCAATGGATATTCTGCTTCAGTCGGTACACGTATAGAACTGAGAAGTCTAGGCTTTTGCCAGATGAATACGCGAAATACTCGTGCCTCTAATGATGGTATATCGCGAAAATGTTCTGAGCCAGCATACCCTTGAAAACACTGTAGTTTCTTGTAACATGTATGATTAGTAGAGGCACGATTATTTCGCGTATTGATTTTAGGTCAGGTTTTGATACATTTGACGACTGCAAACCAGTCATAAATAAGGAAATAACTCGTGGTGGAATCACGTGGTACCCGCAAGTACGGTTAGAAGTCAATGAACAATCGACAATGCCCAGTTCGTGTATAGGACTGAGAAGTCTAGGCAGCTACCAGATGAATACGCGAAATAATCGTGCCTCTAAAGATTAGGTGATATACGTCTGACACAACTTAGCATTCTGCAGACCGATAATAGGTAGAGACCTGAAAAATTCGCGTTTTCATTTGGGCACAAGTTGGAATTCCAACATATGTAATTTGTGTCACTTTCGCAATTTGCCTTTGACTTATTTGACACCTCCTGGAAGTTTCTGAGCCAATAAGGAAAATGTGACTAATACACGCCTGTATCACTTTACCAGCATCCAGCTAATGAATATCTGCTCTATTCTTTAACTCAGAAATATTCTTGCAGGCTAGCCTACAGGTCAGTGAACCCGCGTATTTTTCCGGTCTCTAATAATAGGCATCAAATATTACAATAGCGAGATTCTTATTGGCTCAGTCAAATAGGGAAACAGCAAAAGCCAGTAATCTTTTTATGAGTTGAACGTACGTCAAAACCCTCTTCTTTCTACGAGACGTTAAGCCATGCGTGACGGCGTCTACCGTATCTGAAGTGTATCAAATACATAACATGATCACAAATTTGCAGTTTGAGTGTAATAGAAGTGCATTATTACTTCAGAGTGTATCCAATTTTAACGAGTTGCTATTTTAAGGTATTATTTAATAATTCCTTGTGTTAATTTTCGTAGTAATTTTTTTATATTTGGAAATCATTAGGCGGATTTTATGTGATATTTTGAGGGATTTTCGAAATTTGAAATGTCACCCCTGCTTTCCCCAATCTTCTCATGCAGTAACCGGAGATGTAGAACATCGGAAGCAATGCGATCAAGTAGGAGACACACAAGATGCCTCATCTAGGACAGAGGCTAGAGTATTTAGTACATGCGTGGTTCTTGCACTCAGTTACTAAATAAAGACCTGGCAAAAGCCAAGAGAGCATTTCTACTCCGTCACAACGGACAAACAAAAGAAAAAGCGACGTGGTGAGACAAGGGAAAGTTATTTGCATGACCTGCCAGGACAGAAGGATAAACAGAGCTATATAGACCCGATTAACCTCGAAGTTTCAGCACGCGTCTAGCATTTCATTTGGCACTGGGTCC
>PNEQ01128615.1:16126-81126 GCA_003012365.1 Medauroidea extradentata
AAATTCCGGGTCTCTACTGATAAGTTCCGAGAAAATAGTAGGAAAGGGGGGGGGGAGGGATTTCCACGAGCTAAAGGGATTCTATTAACAAGTATTGCTATATATAACAACATACACAGTACCAAGAAAAGTTTTTCTTGGGACAAAGCCTGCCATGTTCCTGCCTTCCTTGAAGGCGTCTACGATCACAGGTCACATTGCATGTCGTGCAAACAGGAAGTCCGCGCTAAGACGCACATTTTATTTTAGGCAAGTGAGTGTACCGCAGGCAGACACTGGCCAGCTCCTACGTTGTCCGCCCCTCAGTTCACGAGGCTAGCTCGAACAGTGCAGCTATATTTTACCAGAACTGTAAACGCTGCCGACGATGTCCAGGCACATGCGCAGTTTTTAGATCTTTCCTCGATTTTCTCCGTTCTGATATTTCTTACCACGTCGTGTCTATTGTTGAAACATTTCGTCCTCGTGTGGCTTGTTACCGTAGTGAGTGAGTTTAGAGATCTTGGTCAGCGCCGTAGTTGGTCCCCTGTAACGGCCGCAGAGCGGTGTGCAGCCTCGGCTGACAAACGTTTATTCAAAAATCTCACAATTTGAACGAGCGATGTCTGGTTATGAAAAACATTATCAGATCGTTACATGTGTGTTTCCATTTCATGTCCTTCTAAAATAATTTAAAGTAAAATACTGAAATTTGAAATAAATATTTAAAAAATGGAATAATATATATTAAAAAAAACACGGTAATATTTTATGCACTGTTTCATAATTGTGAACTTGTAGCATGCAACACTGGTATCCACTGTGAATTTTTTTTCAGTTCGGTATGTGAGTTGGTTTTAGTGTCGTACATAAAACCGTAACATGCAAATTCTGACACGAGACATTACCCAAAAATCTATACGAGACAGAAAAATTTCATTGGAGCAAAATTTAGTCACAATTAATGACTAAAATAAGAAATAAATGTTGGGTATAAATAAAAAATAAATTAAAGTATGACGAAATTTGTTGTAAAGCGTGCTTTAACAGTGATTTTTCTACCCTGGTGAGGTGTAGCATGAGGTGAGTATGGATCATAGTCGGAATGAAGGAGCGGAGGAAACGGGAAATTCCAGAGAACACCCGTCAACCAACGGCATCATCCGGCACGATTGCCAGATACCTACAGAGTATACTCCGATGGGAATTGAACCCGGATCGAAATGGCGGGAAGGGAGCACAGCACCCTAGTCGCTGCTCCTTCGTATGATAGGAGGACTAGTAAGGCGCAAGTAAGCATTAAGTACATTTCATTTCCAACGATGTAAGAATTCACCACTAAAACGTCATTTGATTTGAATCTCACTAACCTAACAGCTGTATAGCAGCTATACGTTTATTTGTGGGGTGTAGGCCTTTGGATTTTACGAAATCACAGAATAGCTTAGCGGTGGGCATATAGTTAGATTCGAACTTCATGTACCTAATGCAAGATGTTGGTACTAATTTCCTTGGGCGATGCAATATTTTGGTTAGGACAGAGAATGTACTAAATGGACTACAAAATAACATGAAACAGCTAGTTATAAAGTTCTCTTTATACCACTCAATAGGGAAAATTCCTAGAAAAGTTTTTAATATTTACCTCATTCTTCCGAATTATTTCGGCAATAAATGCAGCCAGGCAAAGCAATTGCTTCGTGAACATTGTAATTTTCGAATTATTCAGCTTTAAAAATGTCATATTTTCAAACGCCGCCACAAACATTGAAAACGCGTTCTTATTGATAGGGCCCGGTAATTTTCGCGAAAAGAATTTTGCAGCACTTTGTTTCAGTGCCTTACGTGCGCACCTGCATCTCTGCTATGTGGTCAGTGATTGGATGCCGTAACACCCAGCGTGTGGAGATTAAACCCGCAAATCACATACGTGATGTGTGACAGTTATCCGTAGAGCCGCGATTTTATAGCGAAAAGATTTTTGCAACATTTGGTTTCAATGCATCATGTGCACACCTGCAGTTCTGCTACACCGTCTGTGGTTGGATGATTATACTCTCACTTGCCTTGGCAAATTATAGACGTACATACTCACATTAATCTTATTCTAATTGGTGCAGTAAAATGAGAAACGTGTCTGAACAAAGACACGCTGCCAATAACCTTGAAACAGAACTGCCGATGTGCACGTGAGTCACTGAAACAAAGTGGGGCAAAAATCTTTCCGCGACAAAATCGTGGCCCCAGTTATCGGTGTACTGACTGGCACAGTCAAATGAATAACGACTCTGCACAAAAACACTCTGTCAATAGCCATGAAGTTGAACTGCAGGTGTGCACGTAAGACATTGAAACAAAGTGGGGCAAAAATCTTTTCGCGAAAACTACCGGGCCCTACTTATTGGCTAACACATTTATGACGTAGTCTTATTTGTTTTGGTTAGCCACCGCACGTCAATCACTATTGTTAGAGGCAATGATTTTTGGTGAAAATAATTATGCAACATTTTGTTTCAACGCCTCACGTTCACATCTGCAGCTCTGGTACGTAGTTATTGCCGGCGTATATTCGTGTAGAGGCGTCACTCATTTGACTGAGCCAATGAGAATAACGTCACTGCGACACCACCCGTCTGTGATTTGCGGGTAGATATCAAATATGTTGAGAGTTAAAAACAGCCAATCACTGGCATGAAGCAGAGCTGCAGATGTGCACGCGAGGCATTGAAACCAAATATTGCATAATTCTTTTCCCAAAAAATCATTGCCTCTAACTATTGTGTGTGTTGGAATATTTCAACGCATTAAAAAACTTATCAAATTAGCAAACCCGGTTACATAAAAGTTAATTTGGGGAATTCATTAGTTGTTGAAGCATGCGTGGTTGTTTGTATATTTGGTAGCCAACAATGAAGATTTATTTCACATGAGTTGATTTTAGACCTGTTCTACGGTGAAACGGAAGCGTAAGAAGGCGGATACGTAACACGCAAACGAAACGAGCACACGGAGTGAAATACGTGTTTTCTATTCTACACTGCATGGAAACGCATTCGTAAACGTACGGACTTGCAACCTATGAAACGATAAAGAAGGTATTTCTTGTGTAAATTTCCGTCATTAGTAAAATTTGTTTCACTTTTATTACAGCAACATTTGTACGTGCCGTTTACGGCAATATAAATGCTAACAGTCGCATAATTTTAACGTAGTAATTAACAAACAATATTTTACAATGCAAATTTTTATTTTTTTCGTAGGCTATGTTTAATATTCCAAATGGTACTTCACAAAAAGTGTTCCGTAGTATTATAGTCACAAATAATAATTGTAAATACAGTGCTAGAAGGTTGTTAACCGTGAAAACTCAACGTTACGGCCCGTAGTTATCTCAAAAATATTTTTGCAGCACATTGTTTCAGTGCCTTACGTGCGCACCTGCATCTCTGCTTTGTGATCAGTGATTGGATGCCGCAACACCCGGCGTCTTGAGGTTAAACCCGCAAATCACAGACGTGTTGTGTCACAGTTATCCATGTACTAATTGGCACAGTCAAATGAATAATAACTCTGCACAAAATCACTCTGCAAATAATCATGAAGTAGAGGTGCAGGTGTACACGTAAGACACTGAAACAAAGTGGGGCAAAAATATTTTCGCGAAAACTACCGGGCCCTACTCAACATGTATAAGGTTTGTAAACAAAAATGGTGGCGAAAGACGAAATGCTCGATTGCTATTGGCTAAACGCAAGCACAGATACGTAAGAGTTCGGAGTCGACCAACTCTCTTGCGTTTCCGGATGCGTATCCGTGTCCGCTTACGTCCCACTGTAGAACACACTCGGAGGGTCTTGCGTTTGCGTATTCCTGATACGTATGCGCTTGCGTGTCACTGTAGAACGGGCCAAGGAGTGAAGACAACAATGTATTAGTAGGCCTAGCTCTCACACATTGCAGCGTTTTAGTTATAGGTTCGAGTTTATGTAAATTTAATTTAAATTTCAGAGAGATAATAACTTACTATACGAATTCAGTTTAATGTTTCAGATCCTATGTATAATTATAAGTTTAGGTTTGAAAGGTCAGACGAACGAAGTTCACATGAGTACAAAAAGTGAACCTATCGAGGTAATATTTGGAATGCGTTTAACCAAAGCTGGAACTGACTATGATAGAACATTCTGGTTGTACGAGTCGATAAAATAATATGGCAAATCAACTATTTTATTACAAGTACATTTTTCTCTCAGTAATTTTTACGTTTCTCGTGAACGGCATTGAGACAGCTGTGCTGCCATCTCGGGGCAAGTTTCGCAAGACTGCGCCCACCCCTCGAATTATCGGCCAATCACGTGTGTTTGAACTCGCCTATTGGCTAATAACGTTGCCGCAACCAGTGGAACAGTCAAAACACTACAGCTGTAGAGATTAGGTCGCAAACTGCACACTATTGATTGCAATTTTTAACTTAAAAGAACTTATTAATGTTATGCTAACCGTGTCATGTTGTACAAAATACAGCATTACATACGCATACTGTATTTTTGTCGTTAATAGCAGACTATTAGGTCTCTTCTTGAAGCTTAAACTACGCAGTAGGCCTACGCCTTGATTTATCAGACGGCGCTAAAGTTAAGATTTTATTTCGAGTAAATTGCATTTTATTGCTGCGCAAACGAACTACTATCCACATTTATACTCTTCGGACTTCAAGCCGTACCAGATTTTACCGCATAAACTACTCTATTTAACACAATTCCACGACTTTGAACGTATGTTGCTGCGTAGTTTGTGTGTTACGTACATTAAAATGTACAGTATCATGACATCACAGGGACAACAACATGGCGGTTCACGTTTTTGCCGCGTAAAACAGACTGCTTATTTTATTTATTTAAGTTTTTTCTGGAGTTACACAGACGCAATGAAAGAAAGTATGGTACCGTTGTTTATTAAATTAAACGCACTTTTAAGTAAAAATATAATTTAAAAAATAGGAAATTTCCCTATTTTGCTACGTAATTTGACACTGTAGAATAGTTTTATCGGAATAATAATACAATAAAGATTTGTAGCCAAAACAAGTTTTAAAATTATGTCATACATACTTGCTATTTAATGCATCCGTTAAAATGTATTATAATGTACATATCCGTTACTTGTCTAACTTTGTATTTGTAACCAGGCGAATCACATTTCTCTCACTCTTTTGTCGAATGCATCTGAAGTATGGGTTCTACTGTCTTACAATTACTGCAATGAAAACTATAGTTAAATTAAAAAATGGTATATTTATAGTGCATAACTTTAGTAAATTTACAATAAATTACTACGTAGTTTTTTCCTTTACACATTGTTAAAAATAAGCATTTAAAGTATTTCTTGCCCGTTTAGCAACAATAGCTGTTTGAGCGTGTTTAAAGAGTATTTTTATGAATGCTCGCCTAAAATTGTGCATCACAATAAGTGATTCAGAATCATATTAGGCTAAATTCATTTGTAACATAAAACAACGTTAAAACAAACTTTCGTTCGTTAAAATCAGTCCAGAAACCGTAGTCAGTCATTAGGTAAATAAGTAAATAAATAAACTAAAAGCTATGTCTGCCAATAAAAGGAAGCAAAGGTTGAAGTTTTTAGTTCTGTAGTTAGAACGTATTTCGGATATCAAGTTGTAACTCTGTTCTCGTATGCTCGTTCCTTACCTTGGCCGTAGAATATGTGTATGCATACTTTCAAAATACAATACGACAAAGAAAGTCAACATTACCGCTTCGGATGTATCGTCGTTTTTCAGTTTTCCGCAGCGCCTTGCAAAATGTAACCTTTTTATATGAACAAGATGCCATATCTTCGTGCCAAGGCCACCTTGGTCTTATCTATTGCTGTTGATTATGTTTGCCATGCGGTTCGGTTCTCTGTTGACGCGTCACAGCTAGTCATCTGTCTTGCAGGGACCTACATCTCCGTCCAGCTGACAGGTTGTCAAACGTGAAGTTTTGTGACGTGGGGATAGACAGCCGAGACACTGAACAGCTACTATAAACCTTGGGCGTCTTTGACCTTGTGGGGTAACTAGTCCACTCTACATTTTTATATTTATGTCATTTAGTTAAGAACGTTTCAAACTTAACCTGTATTATAAATTAACGGATTTTTTTAAATTTAGATACTAGGCTACAGTTACCTATTTATCTATCAAAATACATCGAAACTAATATTTAGGATGGTCAAAGTACCCTCGATAAAGGTTTAAAAAAGCCTCGATTTATGACAGCGTCACTGACACAAATTGTTTTGTTTATCCACAAACGCATTTGTGATTACGACATACAGCTTTGCACTAAATTAAAGTTGTTTGTGGGAGATTCTACAAATATTCATCCTGCCAGTTTATTTTTCCTATGTTTACATCGTTCTTTACAATTTTTTTTCCGGGGTGGTAGTTTTACATTCCTGGGGTTGGTGGAGGTTTGAATGCTGAGAGAATGCAAAAACACGTTGCCTAGAATGTTATTTAAAATTTTTTACACGTATGCTTTTGAAGGGGAGGGGGGGCGGTACATAGCTCCAGAAGGGCACAGCACTCTTCCCCGGAGAGGTACCAAGGAGAAACATTGTTTACTCCATTGGTTAATTTACTTAGTGCAGTGCGACTAATAAATACAAAGTATGCATCTTACTGTCACCAAAAGTTCACTCTTGAGATCGGAATAAAATGTATTTGCTGCCGGATAAACTTTGTTTGGTATTTAATGGAAGAGGCTTAGTAAGTAAACACTTAACAGTGAATTTCCTAGGCTATGGACTGGTAAAAGCATACCTCATATTTTCAGTTACATAACTTAATAGTGGACGGAGAGCATATACGTTTTCATATACGTTAGTACGTTTTCATGCTATTCTAATGAGCTAATACGAGTGATACCAACTTCGTAGAACCGGTAGGTGTTTTATAAGCCTCTAAAGGAATGCTAGTGCTTTTTGCCATTCATTTCTGTGCAGGACTCCCTTCTCTCCTCCTTGTCTCAGTTAATTTAGTTCAGTTAGTTCAGTTTATATAAAGGAAAGCTTTGTGATATTCGGAGGACGGTTTTGTTATGGTTATAGTAAAATAAACTACATTAAACATTCTTATGTGTCACCGTGACTCCTCGCACCTGAGAAGTACAGTATTTCTCTTACTGTAGTTAGAGACCCTATCACGGCCATTTAGAAACAGGTCTGGGCACTTGGGTTGAAAATGTACCCTCTTATGACTGATTGGTAGAAGCAAGAGTATTCCGCATACTCATCTGGTAGCAGCATAGACTTCTCAGTCCTATGTGTACACTGGCCACAGTCGATGGTTAATTGGCTTACACATGTACCACGTGATTTCACCACGAGTTATTTATTTATTTGTTACTGGTTTGCAGTCGTCAAATGTGTATCAAAACAAATGTCCGATCACAGTGATGACAGATAGGTTGTTGACGTTCAACCTGACCAAGAATCAATACGCGAAATGCCTCTACTGATTGGCGCCACTGGCACTCTGGTATTCTTTTAACACTGCGTAAATGGAACTGCGAGCAGCAAGTTCGTGTCGTAGCCACTAGCAGCACTGGTAGTACGACGCTATATTACATTGTTTGTTTAAACAACACTTCATTGCTAGTGCCGCTTTCAATCATAAAGAGGTTAACTCCAATAGCATTGTTAGATAGGCTAGTGTCCAGACCTGTAATTCTAAGATCGTGGACCCCTTATTATTAGTAAAAAATCTTCACCGGTTGGTATTAGTGCCTTATGAGTACATCTGCAGCTCTGCTTAAGGCCATGATCTTTCATTTATATTAAACAATTGCAAATAAATCAAATATTTTTTAACCAAATGCATTGAAAAAATTTGAGACTGTGTACAATCATACTAAACACAATTTTGCCAGAGCGTTTTTTTTAAATAATGTACCGTTTACTAGAAAAATATTATTTTGCTTCATTTTGGCTTATTTTGACAACAAAATATGTGATATTTCAGGGGCAAAAATCTAAAAATCAGTTTGGTATATTGCAACAGAAAAATTCTGATACACACGATGATATATATATGTATACATATATATATATATATATATATATATATATATATATATATATATGTGTGTGTGTGTGTTAAAACTGCCGGAATGAATTTGTTATATATGTATTAATTTGCGTTAAAAAAATATTTTTGCAACCACTGCAAAACTAAAGAACGAGGCCTTAATGTTCAGTGAGTGGATATTTAAACTCTCACGTTTTACTGCAAATCACATGCGTGTGCGGTATCGCAGTAAACTTACTCTGATTGGTACAGTAAAATGAGAAACGTCCTTCAGTAAAGACACGCTGCAAATAACAATGAAGCAGAGCTGCAGATGTACAAGTACGGCATTGGAACAAGTTGACGTACGAGTCTTGACGCGAAAATCAGGGGTCACTATTCATAGTTCGAGCCATACTTTAGGTGCTAGTAGTATTTTGTAGGTTATGATATGGTACCTATAACCAGGGTCACGAACTTTTCACGAAAAGAATTTTGCCGCAGTTTTTTTGTAAGTGGCTTATGTGCACGTCTGCAGTTCTGCTTCTTAGTCAGTGATTGGCTGTTTTATCTCTCACGTGTCTTGGGGTTCTACCTTCAAATAACAGACGTGTGGTGTTGCAGCAAGCAACCTTATTATTATTGGCACATGAGCACATAGGAGACGTCACTTAGCAAAGACAAGCTACCAATAACAATGAAGTATTGCTGCAGATGTGCACATACGGTACTAAAACAAACTGGGGGGAAATTCGCTTCGTGAAATGTTAATGGCCCTACCTGTAACTAGAGATGATGGTATATCGCGAGAATTTTGTGCTAACATACCCTTAAAAACACTGTGGTTTCTTGCGGTACGAATGAATGGGAGTTATCCGTCTGACACAACGTAGTTTTCTGCAGACCAATGACATGCATCAAATATTACAATAGCGGGATTCTTATTGGCTTAGTCAAATAGGGTACAAGCGAAAACCAGTAATATGTTAATAATCTGAAAGTATGTTGAACGCAGCAAGTAGTCAAGTTTTCCCGCGATAAACCATCATCTCTACTTATAACAAGACTTACACGGACATGGTCCCGGGGTCCGGAGATCTGGCAACAGTGCTCGGTGCCGCGCTGCTCCGGATACACGGGAGACGCGATTGGGCGAGGGTACGTGAGCGTCCCATTGTCGCAACCACTACACCGTAGTTCCTCCCACACACGGTCGTCCTTCACGATCCTCATTACTGTACACCGCACCCCCCCCCCCTTTTTTTTCGCCATCGAGTTTCATTACATTGTTGACTGCGGTACTGCACTTTCTCGATTAGCTCAGTCTCATCTTGCGTCTTAGGCGAACCAAGGCGGGAGAAGGTTGGACTTGATAGCGACCTCTATGTCAACCTAAATCAAATTTTACCAGAGGTAATGTTGAACAGTTTTATTGTATTTTCAGTTTTTGAGTCATAGCTAGAGGCATGAGTACTTCGCGTATTAATCTGGCAGCAGTCTAGACTTCTCAGTCCTATACACACACTGGCCAAAGTAGAATACCCATTGGCTCCTAATCGTACAAGTGGGTAGCCTCACGAATAATTTCATTATTTACTACTGGCTTACAACCTCCAAAGGCGTGTCAAAACAGCTGTCGTCTAATCATGGAAGTTACAGTGATATACATATTATTGGCGTTCAACCTGATCTACAACCAATGCGCGAAATACTTGTGCCTGTAGCTATATCATTTACACAAATTGCATTATCAAAATTTTCTCTTCGACAAAGCATAGGATATGTCCTTGGTAAACTACTTCAATTAAATAATAACTGAATATTTCATTAATTAGGTCATGCAGAATCATTGCAAGAGAATTATAGATTAACTTTCAAGAATTTACTTGTAATGATTCTGCATGACAAATTAATGAAAGATTCCTTTATTTCAAGTAGTTTACCAAGAACTAGATAGGTTGCGTTTGTGTAAGACAGGAGTGGTAAGGTTGCGTTGACCGACGTATGTAATGCATTATAGCCTGTCCGCGCAAGCCACTCAGATGACGTGCAGTGCTTCACTATTATCCTTTTTACTATGGGACTGTAAGCGGTGAACACATTATTTTATTTGTGGGCAGTGTAGTTTAAAGGCAAACGCTTTTTTCTGTAGTTGTGTTTTTACTAATCCTGTTGTTATTCTTCCTGATACGGTAGTCTGGAAAAGCTATTTTTGGCTATTTTCGTTTCTAATAAACGTGCCGAATTTTTAAAACTATAGCGACATAGTTTGAAGTGTGTTCTTTTCATAGATACAATAGTATAATGCATGTTAACTAGTTTCGTCAAAAGAAAATAGTCGTAATTCGCTGCAACGCGTTCCCTTAAGAGTTAGTGGACGGTAGCTTTCTATTTACGTATGGGCCACGGAAGCGAAGAAGGCGATAAGTCGAATATAACACGTCCGTCAAACACCTCATCGCCTCTAGACTCGAAGGACTAAACTAGCGTACAGTGGTTTCGTAGACGTGTTTATCAATGGGACTTCAAGCGATGTCCCTGTTGTTTTAATTGTGAAAAACTTGTGGAAAAGTTAAATGCAGGTTTCTATGATTTTGTTTTACAATTACGATTGATATTTTCTCAGCTACAGCAACGTGAAAAAGCCATTTTGTTAAAAGCAGTTTTGAGGAGCTTGAGAAGCATATTTTTAATAAGCGGACGGTATTATTTAAATCATAGGGACACAGTTTGAAGTTGTCTTCATTTCGTAGACAAACGAATTGGACATTTTTATAATAGTTATGTAAGAAAAACACTTTCCGTACCACGTTACAGCACGGTTCACTAACTCAATGGCGCTGCCTATCCGCGCGTTAGAAGCTCAAAAGCGATGGAGCTATAAGGGCGACCTTCAAGGTTCGTATCAAATGTTGCATTGCTACATCGAACAAAGTGCTGAACTAGAGTGAAAGATTCAAGCGGTAATCTTAAAATGTTATTTGTGGAAAGTCTGTAGCGAAATTCTGTGCCCGTTTCTATTATAGTTTCACATACATCCGGTTAGTACATTTTGAAGTATGCCAGTCTTAAACTGCCATTTTTAGCCATTTTGGAGGACTTGCGTATAAATAGGGATTTTAATGAGCATAGTATCTTAACAGTGACACCCTGCCCTTGTCCGAAGTATGTTTTCCTTTCGTTAGAGACCGGAAAAATTCGCGGTTTCACTGACCTGTAGGTTAGCCTGCAAGAATATCTGTGAACTCCAGCAGACAGCAGATGTTCATTAGCTGCTTGCTGTTAAAGTGATATAGGTCTGTATTAGTTACATTTCCATTATTGGTCCAGATACTTCCAGGATGTGTCAAGTCAAAGGCCAATTGCGAAAGTGACGCAGACTTACCGCTGATGGAATTATAGCCAGTGGCGGCTCGTGGGTTGTTGCCAGGTAGGGCTGCAGTTGCCAAGAGCTGCACAGGGTTGTGCACTGGGTGACTCTACAGCCACTGACACGCTGATGTGCAGGTGCCCCTTACTACTGAGTGGTCACAAAACATCTAGTAGCCGGCAAATATCTCATGGTCGTTGTTCTATGGCTCGTTCATCAAGAGTGTACAGTTCCGACTATCTGCAGCCCCACCTGGCAACAACCCACGAGCCGCCACTGATTATAGCTTGTGCCCACATTGGCACAATAGGCACACGTGGAATAGTTTCGTAAAAAAAAAAAGCATTTCCCTGTACATAACGTTTCAGAAGCTCGTGGTAGGCGGCGCCCTTAAGAATGCAATACGCATTCCAAGTCGGACGTAACATTTAGTTAAACTTCTTTATGTGAAGTCCGGCCTCCGTAGCGTAGTCGGTTGAGCGCCGGTTTACGGTACGAGAGGTCCTGTGTTCGAATCCCGTCTCTGTCATGGATATTGGTTGTCCCTTCACCTCCCTCACTTCACCCTGAACGGCTCGTAAGACCTAGTTGTTAAAACGCCGTATAACCCTCCCACCTCATATCACCTCTGTGTGAAACTTGCTGTATAAAATGAAGAACTAAGATGGCGGCCACTGATCCCCCTTGTGCTGGCACATGTTGGCGAGGTCGTCTAGGGACACCCACACCTTCCTCCCGCCCAGGTGACTCATTCTCGCCAGGTAGCCTGTCATGATGGCTGGAGAGGGGAGGTGAAGTGTTGTCACTGCGCATGTGTTGTAGCTGTCATGCTGCTTGGCGGCAAGACAACACCCCATCATGAAACGACAGTGATACCGAGCCAGTCAGGTGACAATGCTGAAAGGCTCACCTACGTGGCTACTACTGCAGTCGCTTGTAAATACAACTTTATTTTCTGAAGGCATAAGATCCTATACACAATTGATTACTTTAACGTTTTACTATACGGTTCCGTTACTTTAAGTGTTTTGTCAATACACAATACTAACCTAAAGTTAAAGTAACGACAGTTGAGAAACCATCTGAGAATCTATTCCTTGAAACGAATTTATTGGGATATAAATCATCATATTTTTGCCATAAAAGCGTATCACGTAGATATTCCAAAAAGAAGACCACCTATTTAAATATTTTTAATTTATGATATTTTGTAGTACACATGCAACGCAATCTATTGACGAAACTTACGCTTCAATTACAAATACTTCTCAAATGCTATTTACAAGGTTTTCCGATACTTGTTACATTTTTCACGAAATCCAAGTTATAGAGACTAAAACCACAGACTAAATTAGTAACACAAACGTGAAATTACGTGTCGGCTCGTTTGATACGGACGAACTTCGCCGCTGATTGGCTGCCTGAGGCTGTTGATGCCAGCCCCGTGTATGTTTGGCTCCTGCATGTTACGGCAGGTTTCCTATTGGCCAGGCTACCGGCTAGTAGAGCGGAGCAGAGCTAGTTGGCGGTACATGTTTCCGCCATGTTGCTGGCCAGCGAAGCTATTTTGCAGGCGTGTGTGACCGAGTTCGCAGTCCTGCCGACTATTTCACTTCTGTATTCCTAAATATTCTGTGCTAAAACGATGCTCAGAAATAACTATATTTCGTTATAACATACACAATCAGCTGTTCTTTACAAAAGGCCATCTTGACTTTGACTTTAGGTTTTCAGTTTATCGGAAACGTAAAGTTAAGACTGCTTGACTTTACGTTTTGCGGCGTCATTGTGTACGAACCTATATGAAGCAATGTATTCAAAGCTATCGTAAAGTCAAATGCTAAAGTTTTCAATTGTGTAGAGGTCTTAAAACACAATCGGAGAATGGACTTGCCGCTATAAGACTATTTTCTTTGCAACAACGCAAATTTTGTTTGAATATTAGCCATTATAGAGAAGCATTACCGCATAGGAAATGTTTATTCAATGTGCCAAGTTATATTAACTAAAATTTGTGTTACTGCTAAAATAGTTCAGTATAATTGTTGTTAGGATTGCTTGTAGCATTTTAAAGACAAGCTTTACGTTGTAAAATAATTTTCACAAAGAAAGTAAAATAACGATTTTATTTGCGACAAACTTACTTTTCAGTGGCTCATATTCAAACTAACCTTGTGTTCTGACAAGTATGTTTTTAGTGTGTATGTTTGTTTCCGTTACTTTAATTCTTTAAGACATACAATACAAACGTAAAATGATAGTAACGACAGTTAAAAAATCGATTTTGACTCCTTTTCCGAAACAGAAACATTGTGCTGTAAGTCATTTGCCATAAAATCCATACCACGTACATAACAAAATAAGCCCCAATAATAAAATAAATAAAAAATTGTACTAACGTTATTTTAGAAAATTGTAGGCCATCTGTTGATGCAACTTACAGCTAACCCAAATATACACTCCAGTAAATTTATACCGTATTCCGAATACAATTCAAGACTCTGATCCATTTTTCTTGAAATTCAGGTACTTAAAAATAAACACTTTTCACAATGGTAAACACATGCATTTGTGCTCTGCAAACGGAAATTTTGACTTTGACTTTAGTTTATCAGTTTTTCGAAAACGAAGTGAAGAGGGGTTCGACTTTAGCTTTCCTACTCTATTATGTCCGAATTCGTAAGAATCTACGTAGTAAAAGTATTCGTAAACTCAAATGCTCCAGTTTTCAATTGCGTAACTAGCTTTGTACTCGTTCTCAACGTACCTATCCACCAAAAGAAGTCACATTTCAGAGGAGAACTGTCTCAAATAATTTCAGAACATTACGCACATTAAAAATACTCATGCTTCCGAAGTGCTTATGCACTTCGACGACTGAGTGAATCTGGCTTCAAGCGGTGACCCTGTATCTCGAGATATACGTTATTTTCTGCCAATACAGCAGACTACAATGGGTTATACATTGTTCCAAGTGTCCTGTCTGTTAACAATGTCGTGACCTGCCACGGAGAATGTTCTGTCCAATAATTAAAAGTGCTGTGGTAGAGTGACCAACCATCCTTAAGAGTGCATGGTAGATAATGACGACTTGAAAAGAGGCGGAGCTTCAGTCAGGTGTGGGATACAATTCCATCTCCATGGATACCGCAGCCGAACATAACCTTCATTTAGCTGTTTGGCTTCACATGTCCCGGATAAGGTATACGCCAAGGAAATGTATTATTTGTTTGGAATTTGCCGCTTTTTCAGGTAAACATTAAGTTTAATCTTATGTATTTGCGTATCTTAACCATGACATTAAAAATAATATTTTTAACCCTTGCGTGCAAATCTACGAGTGTACAACATTTTTGCTTTCTACCATTACCAACTAACAAATCAGCATGTTTGTAAACAAGCTTTGTTTCCCACAGTACTTTTCCCCTGCGGTGACGTCAGGGGGCGTGTACTTCAAGTCGACCATTAAACGCTGAAAACATCAGTTGATTTCTACGCTTTTTTTCGAAGCCTATATGGATAAAATACTCAATGACAATCCTAAATAATGGTATTTGCCAACTTTATGAGTAAATATTTATCCAGAATTACTAATTCGTTACGCATGATCTCTTGCGTAGCAGTTAAATGCACTAGGTTCCGGCGTTAGAGATTGTGCCTCAGAAGTTCGTAACACCGAAAACAATTTTGTTGGCTAAAACAATTGTCTAGGGTGGCTATTGTTTAGTTTTCGCAAACTGGCTTCAAGAAACCTACAGTTATAGATTAATGCTTTTAACGTTGAATTATGTACCACTCCCTCTTAAGGTGTACACATATAAATGTTATTACATAGAGGCTCATAACCAATGGAATTGCAGATTGTGATCTATTTCCGTCAAAAGGTAGATACTTTGACTTCAGGTGTAACGTTGACCGAATCAAAATGTTGGTTTTGGGACCATGCAATGAAGGAATAAATGCGTCTAGTTAAGTGTTTAAACCCGTAAGTTTGATCTATTCAGATTAAGTTTGCCGTTTCTTCTCCAAATGGCACCAAATTAAATACTTGAGTCGGTCAGAGTTACCCCAGCAGTCAAAGTATCCGCATTTGACGATATGTACTGGCTAGTGAAGTCTATTTTGTCCTCAAATAATAGTGCGAATTTTTCAAGACCCTACGTTTAACTTTATTGTACGTCGCGACGCTGCAAGCCACCTCTATCTTAGTTTCGCTTGTTTTCAATAATTATATTTTGATATACAGCAGTGTGAAAACAGCTTTTGACGATGTTAAAGGGCTTAGAAATAGCATTTGCGACATGCATACTGTTTAAAAAATACCATTCCGTGATCGTCTGTTATGTGTGCGCGTTACGTAAGTAAACATGTTTGGGCCATTTCGCCAAGAACGCTTTTTTTCAAGTAACCTGAAACGCAATTCAAGCACAAGGTTGACGGCCACCTGAACTTCTAAAAGTGACGAAATTACTACACACTAGTTATCAACTCATGATATTATTTAATGTTACATTAACCCGTTCATTCATCACGTCCTTTTACCGTCGACGTGTTGTACTTAGAGGAAACTTGTGGCCAGTCCTATATGAAACAGATCTTACAGGCCAACGACGGCAGTGCCTTTCGGGCGAATAAATCTGTATCGTGGAACTTTCTGCACCTCTGGACTAGTAAGTAGTTCGTGCTAAGATTACCTCGTATATGACACGTTGTTTACATATTGGTCGCAGCGAGCGATCTGAACGCTGATACACTTGACTTCAGTAAGCCATACATTTGCAGCGCGTAAACTAATACATAGATACGAGTTTGTCTCAGAAAGGTTTTTTGCATCACTTTGTTTCAATGTCTTACATTGGCAGCTTTGCTTCATGGTTATTGGCAGCGTGTCTGTGTGAAGAGCCGTATCTCATTTGACTGAACCAATTACAAAAACTTTCCTGCAACAACACACGGCTGTGATTCGCTGGTAGAATCCCAAAGGCTCGTGACAGTTAAAATATCAAATCGCTGACCACGAATCAGAACTACAGATGTGCACGTAAGGCTCTGAAACAAAGTGGGGCAAAATTCTTTTCGCGAGAAACCAGGGTCCCTACCTATTAATGATACAAAAATATTTTCGCCACAAAATCGTGGCTCACTGAATTGGTTAGCAAGGTGCAGAAAGACAGAAACTATCAAGGCAAAATCTAGTAATGACTGGGGTCCCCTATTTTTCGTGAAAATATTTTTGCCCCAGTTTGTTTCAATGCCTTATGTGCTCATCTGCAACTCAGGTTTATGGTCAATGATTGGTTGATTTTAAATCTTACGTGTCTTAACATCCTAGTGAAATCACAGACATGTGGTATTGCGGTAACCTATTTCAGACTGGTACAGTCAAGTGAAAACGTTTTTCCACAAAGATACACTGCCTATAACAATAAAGCAGAACTGCATACTGTAAGAGAAAGTAAGGCGCCTAAACTAGTTGACACAGAAATCGTTTCGCGAAAATCAGTGGTTTGTAGTGGTCACTTTTCGTGAACAGCCGTAGCTTCTTCTGTACTGACTAAGATATTATCCAAACCTCCTAGTGTAAGGTGCTGTACCGTGGAGGAACAATGTCGTTGTGGGTGTACGCATGTGGAAGTAACCACACATTACCAACACCTGATCGTGGGGCAGGTGACATTGGGACTTCAGGGCCTGCCAACAGAATGAGCAGCTCAAGAAAGCCCATCGGCTCATCGTTCTAGTGGGCGTATTTAATCGTGGTAATGAATCGTACAGATCTGCAGACATGCGGGGGCTTTAAAAAGAGGAACTTTTAAAAATAGAGCCTGCTTTGACGTCACAAGTTAAAAATATGTGCGGCGCATGTCGTCTGTATGGATATCAGTATCCTGCCGACTGCATGTTCGAACATAGACGTAATTTTCCAGCTGAGAGGAGATTCCTACCTCTCCATGGCGTGGTTGTAGGGACGACAGCTTAACGCGCGAGAGTTGCGGGTTCGGATCCCGGGCAAGACTGAGATTTACTTTGTTTAGCGAGCATAGGGGTATCGAGACGGATATATGTATATATATATATATATATATATATATATATATATATATATATATATATATATATATATATATATATATAGGGACTCAATAAGCAACAGCAAAAATAAATAAATAAACCGGATACTTCTCATACAGTGGCTTAGTTGTAGAACATTAAGCATTTTCGTAATGGAGACCAATGTTACCTCCCACATTACGTGCTACCAAAAGCTAAAAACACTAAGAGGAAAGCCGGTATATCGGATGTGCTGAAGCATGATGTTTATTTACATGGAAAAAAATTTACTACAGAATCAGAGAATGACAACGATTATTAATAAAAACAATTGTGAGATCTGAAAGTAAATGCTGATCGAGACAGCTATCTTCATTTACAGCTCCACGTCTCGCTGACAGCAAGGTTAAAGGAAGTGGATAATTTTTCTCGGATATACAATAAATGGGGAAAAAATCAAGGATAGAACCATTCCAGCATTACCGTAGAATAAATTTGAAAAGATAAAATTAAAATGTCCGGAATATGATAGGAACCCAGGGGCTGAAAGTGACACGTCCAATCCTGTAGTTTCATTTCGGCGTGGTTCTTTTTAGATAATTTATTAACTGTTCTTTATAATATAATTCTTGCACTCCAAACTGGGAACAAAACTAAGTTTTTGATGTGGTGTATCCAGTCAAAAATAATTTACGTGGTAGATATTTTCCAGGCTTTAATTTATTTTTATTCCCGAAGTTTAAATGGATGGGTTGGGATTTTGATTTTCTTCCTGTTCTTGCCAGCCATTTTAAATTCCCTACATAAGTTTTTAGTTTCATTAGAATACACCTTAAATTGACTTCGCGTTAAAAAAAAAAACTGTTACTCGGTTTTCAAGTAATTTTCTGTACATATTTAGAATTAAATCACTACTAAGTACTATATATGTTCCCCTGTAATTATAGGATACGACTGGATTCGATTTAAAATCTTTGGCTGATTTGTGCTAATGGGATTTTTTTTAGAACTGAAATTTAGTTTGTTGTAATGAAAAATTAATTAATAATAAACCTGTACTTGTGTTACATTTTGGAACACATGTGGGTGAACGTTAGAGGATTTCTCTTCTCTAGATAATTTTTGAATATAACTAAAGCCACTTTCTGTTGGCCACAAAATTGGTACAACGTTCGACGTTTTGCCACGCAGAAAAACCACATGCAAACAGAAAATCTAATTTTGTCTCAAAAATATAACTTGAGAATGTGTGCATGTATTTTTATTACGATCCACGTTTACATGTTACTTTCAATCCGACACGGTCCATTTTTTTTCGATGTTTGTAATTACTTCAAGACATAGGGCCGTATCTATAGACCTCTTTCGAATGACAACCAACTCGTCACCAATGCTTTCTCTATGGGGATAACAGTTGGTTGTCATTCGTAAGAGGTTTATAATATCGGCCCTTAGAAGTCATCCATACTGACGTAGCTAGTTCCTTCAATCTCAATTTAATTTTTACTTTTTTCGAGTGATTGCCATTCAAACTGTAATTACTTCTTTGGTTGACGGAATCTGAGACGGTAAAAATGTATGTATATGACTTAGAAAAAACAAAGACCGGCGTTATCTCAAAACCACCTACATCATATTTGCTTTATTGATTTGCATGTATTCGTCTCCCATGAAAAACTTCTTTATAATAAAACTTTGCACAAATTTTCGTTGCGCTGAAAGAGGTTTGCAGCAGCCATTACAAATTTTGATTGGAGTAAACTCTGTCGAATGTATTGTGGTGCAAACTAATTTCTTGTTAAAATGTTTGAGGCTAAGTGAGAAAATTTCAACCACAAGCACCGCCATCTCTAACTATCTTGTAATGCGGGCAGACAAAGTTATAAGAAGGTCCAGAGCCAATAACTGCACGAGTATGTTCGGGTGAGAACATGCGAGTGAATTCTAGCCTGTCGCCAAATAATTTACACGCCTCGAGGTATGTACGACGTATTCTCTGTGACTGACACCATTCTCTACAGTAATAGGCCTGCTTTTCTGGGTGCATACCCCCTGTGTAAGTGATAGTGAGACATTCCATTTGTTTTTCTCGGATTCGTGCAACGCCAAACAACATTCTGCGTTGGCTGTATTTTATGTAAGTGGCTCGTCATAAACGTTCAGACAAATCGTATCACCGTACTCTCAAGCAAAACACGACCATAACGTGGAAACTGGGTTCAGAATATCAAGACGGTAACCTACATGACACTGAAAATGGGGTTTCCTCTGCTGTACTGCAAACTGGACACAAGCCATTCCAACATTAATATTGATGGTCAACGCTAAAATATTCCCTTATAGACGCTTTTAACCAAAGTGAACATTTAGTAAGGTCTTACTAAATTCTCCCTTTTAAACAAATTCGATCTTTATACCACTTTGTAATGTAACAGTTGCTGCGCGACAAACAAACACAGTGAATACAGTTTACTTTTTAGGAAAACCAACGTCTGAGGTCGCTATGACAATCGTATTAGTAATGGTTGATACCTAGTGCCATGATTTTACGGCGAAAAGATTTTTTGCAACATTTGGTTTCAATGCGTTATGTGCACATCTGCAGCGCTGCTACGTCGTTTGTGATTGGATGAATATACTCTCACTTGCCTTAGCCAATCACAGAAGAATGTTATTACAATAACCTTATTATGATTGGTGCAGTTATACGAGAGACGTGTCTGAACAAAGACACGCTGCCAATAACCATGCCGATGTGCACGTGAGACACTGAAACAAAGTGGGGAAAAATTATTTTCGCGACAAAATGATGGCCCTTTTGATACCTCTTGCGAGGATCTTGAAGAATGCTTACTTTACCGTAAACAGCTTATAGTAAACTGGGTTGGGCGAAAAAAAAATGCCCATCAGTTCAGTGTCTTGCGTCAGGAGCTGAAGATCTCTTCGCGGGGACATGTCAGACAGACCACTGCATTTGGTTGTCTTCTAACCTACTATTTCTTCTAAACGCGTCATGTGTAGAGATCGGAAAAATTCGCGGGTTCACTGTCTGTCTCGTAGACTTGTAGTATGTGTGTGTATTCAAGCAAATAATAGTTGCTCATTTGCAGAGATGATGGTTTATTGCGGGAAAACTTGACTGTTTGTTGAGTCTCACTGTACGTTCACCTTATTAGAATATTACTGGCTTTCACTTGTACGTAGAGCTGTTACCCTATTTGACTGCGCCTATACGAGTCATACTATTGTAATATTTGATGCCTGTTATTGGTCTGCAGACAGCTACGTTGTGTCTGACGTACATCACTAGAGGTACGTTAATTTCGCAAATACATTCCAGGTCAGGTTGATCGCCAAAAATATATACTTCATAATCACGTGTGTGATTAGCTGGCGGCTGTCACGAAACGCATTTGACTACAGCAAGCCAGTAGTAAATAAGGAAATGATTCATAGAGTTGTCACTTGTAATGTTGTAAGCCAATGAATAATCGACTGTGTCCAGTGCGTGAACAGGACTGGACAATCTAGGCTACTGCCAGATGAATCCGCGAAATTGACGTACCTCTATACATCACCCAAGCGTACACGACACAAAAAACTACAGTGTTTTCAATTGTATGTTAGCACAACAATTTTCACAAAATATCATCATCTCTACTCATTAGTAGAGATGATGGTTAGAGATGATGGTATATCGCGAAAATGTTTTGTGCCAACATAGCCTTGAAAACACTGACACAATGTAGCTGTCTATAGACCAATAACGTGCATCAAATATTAAAATAGCGGTATTCTTATTGGCTTAGTCAAATAGGGCAGTAGCTTCACGTACAAGGAAAAGCCAGTAATCTTTTGATAAGCTGAACGCACGTTGAAGCCTAGCAAATAGTCAAGTTTTCCCGCGATAAACCATTATCTCTACACATTAGCTATTCGTTGACACAGTGATTTGGGCCTTAAATTAGTTTCGTTTTTGTTATTGGCTCAACGACTTCCGGGAACTGTCATAAGAGTCGAGGGCCAGTTACGAAATTAACACGAACTCACATAGTTGGAATTATAGCGTGTTCTTAAAGAAATCGCTAAATTTTCAGGTCTCTAGTCACGTCGCATAGTCAAGATACATACAAGTGTCTTCCCTGTTGTTCGTGGTATGTTGTAACAATGTATAAGAAGCCCACATGTTTGCTGTCCATTGTTTATCAGACAGTAAAATATGTATCATTAATGCAACCATATGAAACTCAGGACCGTATCTATAAACGGCTTTCGAATGACAACCAACTGCTCATCAATGCTTTCTCTATGGGGATAGCAGTTGGTTGTCATTCGGAAGACGTTTATAGATACGGCTCTCAGTGTGGGGATAGGGCAGCGGTGGCCGAGTGGTCAGACCACTCGCCTCCCACGAAAGTGACGCGGGCTCGAATCTCGGCGAGGTCGGTCCCTGGGATTTCTTTGCATGTGGGAATCGTGTCGGATGATGCCGCTGGTCGGCTGGCTTTCCTCGGGGATCTCCCATTTCTCAAACCTTCTCATTCATGCGCTTCTCCATTGTATGACCTCATTCCATGTCGTTATGCGGGCGCCCGGTAATAAGTCTGCATCCGGTATGCGGTACCTGGTCCTCGTACGATATTTATTTATTATTAAAGGCCTGAAAAATTTGCGTTTTCTTTCAGACACAAGCTAGAATTCCAGCAACTGAGTTCCTGCTACTTTAACAATTGGCCGTTAACTTACACCACCTTGAAGTCGACAAGCCAATAATAACAATGTAACTAAATACAGGCCCATTTCACTGTCAGCGAGCAGCTAATTAACAACTGTCGACTGCTTGAGTTCATAGAGATTCTTTGAGGCTAGCCTACATGTTAGTGAACCCGCGAATTTTTCAGGTCTCTAGTTATTATGGTGGAGACAAAGGCATAGTTGTAGTTACCCTCTATTCTACGAGAGGAATACTATTCCCCTGTCTCTCCCCCCTCCTTGCTATATAATAATGATGGGAGGCACTTGATACGAGTGTCGGTGTCACCCTTATCGCACCCTTATTTTTAATTTTTAGTTGCTGAAAAGCTCTCCATGTATACGGCCTGTAGGTCCGTCATTTTGGAAGGTAGTATGACATAAATAAATTGAGATTTTGTCATATTTTGGGGTATGCATCTACCGGAACGAGTTTAGGATGAATGCGGAACGTCATTGTCAAGTCGTAAGAAACACTTGTTTCAAAGTTCTCCATCATAGCTGGAAAAAAAATCTCAGACTGGCGTGCCTCATAACAAGCATGATATGTGCGAAACTCAAATATAACAGTGCACTGAACTTTGCCACAGATTTTCCGCCAATACAGTGGCCATACACCTTTGGCGTATCGTGGTCGTGTCCCAAGCCAATATAAGCTCCAATTATACACTTCGATCACGTGGACTCAATGTGCCTACCTAACGTATCAAATAAACATGTGTTATGTAGACCGAGGTGTATTACTTGACAATATGTTCCTTGCCTCTTGTACGCTACAGGCTCAGGTCTGTACGTATCTTAGCCAGTCTAATGGGTCCACAGACAACTCAGAGTTGTGTATAGTCGATACTCACAGCTTAGCACCGAATGCCTCGGAAAACTACCACAAAATGCAACTGCCTTACACCGCAGCTAAAAGTCGATAAAAAAATAGCGGTACGGCGGATAGCTTGTTAGCTAGTTCGATGCTAGGTGCGTAATTATTAGGGCCCGGTAGATTTTGCGAAAAGATTTTTGCAGCACTTTGTTTCAGTGCCTTACGTGCGCGCCTGTATCTCTTCTATGTGGTCGGTGATTGAATGTCGTAACATATAACGTCTGTAGGTTAAACCCACAAATCACAGACGTGATGTGTCATAGTTATCCATGTACTGATTGACACAGTCAAATTAATAACAACTCTGCACAAAAACACTCTGCCAATAATCATGAAGTTGAGCTGTAGGTGTGCACGTAAGACACTGAAACAAAGTGGTGCAAAAATATTTTCGCGGAAACTACCGGGCCCTAGTAACGATGCGGCATTCGATGTGTGCGCGTTGTCGGTGGGCCTTAGTATTCGCACACTCCAGTATCATGTCGTGTAAGTTCTAATAAGTGGCGCCTTGAAGATGTGCTACGCTTCGACCAATAGACGTTTTGTTAGAAAACTGCTCAATGTGCGTGAATGAAGTCTTCTTAGGAATATCATTCAAAAATAGTTACACGTGTGTATACCTGTCTCAGGCATTGCCATAATTAGAGGTGATGGTATATCGTGAAAAATTTTGTGACAACATACCCTTGAAAATACTGTAGTTTCGTGTGACATGTATGAGTTGGTGATATACGCCTGACACGTAGCTGTCTGCCGACCAATAATAGACATCACATATTACAATAGCGGGAGTCTTATTGGCGTAGTCAAATAGGGCAACAACTCTACGAACAAGAGAACAAGAGAAAGCTGAATGCGTGTTGAAAACCAGCAAACAGTCAAGTTTCCCCGCGATAAACTATCATCTATACCTAGAGGTACGTCAATTTCGTGGATTCATCTGGCAGCAGCCTAGACTTGTCAGTCCTATACACCCACTGGCCACAATCGATTATCTATTGGCTTATAACAGTACAAGCAGGTAGCAAGCGATAGCACATCGCATTATTTCCTTGTTTACTACTGGCTTGCAGTAGTCAAACGCGTTTCGTAACAGCCGCCATCAAGTCACAGACATGACAATGAAGTATACATAATTGGCGTTCAACCTGACCTGGAATGTATCTGCGAAATTTACGTACCTCTATCTATACCCATTTATACGTGTAACTAGTGTTTTCTCGTAGCCGAAAGTTGTGAAACTGATTGTTTTTGCGGTCTTTTTTAAGCATCAAACTCTTGGTGCAGAATCGTTTTAAAGAAAACGGCGTCTACAAGACACATGTATCTTTACCATTACGTCATAAAATTGTAGAGTCACCACTGGAGTCTCATAGAAGCGAGTTATCAGCGAGAGGACTACACGCCAGTTCACTGACTTGCACCTAGAGGCTAGAGTAAACGTCATGCACGTGCTGTGTAACCCTTAGTTCCCCGCACTTCTAGGACTCTAAGGTGCAGAATACGTCAACAAAGGAAGCCACCTTAATGCCGGAACGGAAGGAAGAAGACAGGGTTGGCTCGGCGGGAGCACGTCCCACGCACCTGACGGCGGCCGTATGACGACGTCCGTATGACGTCAGCGGGCGCGCGGAGCTGGGGCCCGGTTTGGCGGCGGCAAGAGACAGTCGCGCGGCGCGTCTCGACCAGCGCGGACATGCGGCACGACGCGGGCTGACAGCGCCATGTTCGGCTTCTTCAGGCGACAGAGGTCGGCGGACGGCCAGCAGCCGCCGCCGCCAGCCGAGCCGCCTCCCACCGCCCCCGCGGACAGGAAGAGCAGGTCTCAGCCCAGGGTCGCCCCACAGCAGCGCGACGACGCGGACCTGTCACGCCGCGTAGAGGAGTTCAACAGGCTGAGAGACGCCTGGGAGCAGGAGAGGTGAGCACATTCTTATCCGGAGTGTACCTACAGCTGTGTACACACTGTGCACAACGACGTACACTGCCACGCAATGATGCAGTTGAGATCTACTGATGGTTCGTGCCCCTGTCTACGACCGACAGTTTTTCTTTCTGACATTTTTTTCGGAAGGCAGTTCTATCTCCCTTGATCGGAAAAGGGAGGGGATGGGGAGGAATTTGTGATAGGCTTGACTGGTGAAATAATACCGAGTGTGGTCTTTAATATTATATTAATTTCATTTGTGGGGGCAGCGGCAAATCTCCAACTCCTTCCTGTGGGAAACACTGCTTCCACAATTAATTGTGATAGTTCAGTATTCTATGAGACAGTAAGTTTTTACGGAAAGTCACTATGTTAGACCAGGCAGAAATATAATTTCAACTAGAGTAGTTTGAAAAGTGATCGAAGTAAAGTTAGCTTGCACTCAAAAGTGTACAGAGTTAATTGCTCTTATGCGTACAAGAGATGGGGAGAACTCGTGGGTTCTGTGATCTGTAAGATAGTTTCCAAAAATGTCTGTGAACACAAGTATACGTCTCCTTACTGGCTGCTCGTTGACACTAGCTAACTATGAAATTATTAGAAAGTACGCAGTTTGAGAAATGATATACATACACCAAATCCTTAACTTGTGTTTGGCGAAATTAAAATTGTGGGCTGTAACAAAGCCTATTTTCTGACGTGATTTTGTTGGCAGAAATTGTTACTTGTGCTATTTATTTTTAGCAAGCGTAAACCAACTTCAATAATTTTTTACAAATTCCATTAAACGAAATACAGTTTTTATTTTTCTAGCCTTGGCTGTTGGTTTTGATAGTAGGAGTAATGCATATTTAGACTACGCTTGCAAATTTGGAAGTTGTTCCTAGTTTTCTCCTGTCAGCTTACTGCATACCCTTCCGCCGAACGTGGCTAATTGATGTGCGTGGGCCTGGCAGTTTAATCAAATTAAAAGTTGGTAGGGTGGTACGTGTAACTTCCTCACTCTGGTCCGGCATGTTTGTTGGAAACAAAGATGGCTGCCGCTCGGAATGTAAACAAATCTGACACGCCCTAGGCGGTTACAGTAAGTCACGAGATTAAGTAAGGTAAGTTTTCTCAGTCCCGTGACAGGGTTTTGTTGATCACCCGGTTATTTTTTAACACCTGCAATCAGTTCTGGGGTTTAATATGGCGGCAATGCAAAGAAAAGCCGAAGCATTTAGTACATTTGTCAAATATTTTACTAAATCCGACGTCTGCAAAACAAATTTACACGTTATTTTATTTCTATTGCACATAATCTTCTTTGTTCGATATTTTTGAACAATGTGCATTCGGTTTAACTTAGTTGTGTTTTAGGGTATGTCAGTTTATATTTTTACCGTGCTGGTTGGCTAGGTTCGTCTGCTAACAACATTTGGAAGGTTGAACGCTTGCAATATTTGCTGAGGTTATTATTTGCGCACATCAACTTGAAAGTGTGTTCTACTCTTGGGAGTTATTGTAATTGCATCTTGGGATGGCATCACACGGAATAGCACGAAAAGCTCGACCCCAAGACCTCGTGTAGTTGATGAGTTATATTGTACGGTAGTACACTGACGTCGGTACACCGATGAGTAGAGACGTGATTACTTCGCGGAATCATGTGGCAACAGCCTAGAGGTCTCAGGCCTATATACACTCAGACCGCAGTCTATTATTAGGGCCTCAGTGTCTTACGTGCATATCTGCAATTCAGCTTCATGGTTATTGGCAGCGTGTCTATGTGAAGAGCCGTATCTCATTTGACTGAACCAGTTACAATAACGTTCCTGCAACACCATACGTCTGTTATTTGCCGGTAGAATCCCGAAACTCGTGAGAGTTAATATCCAATCACTAGGGACCCCTGATTTTCGCAAAAAGAAACTTGCCTCACTTTGTTTCGGTGCCTTACGTGCACATCTGCAGTTCTGCTTCGGGGTCAGCGATTGGATATTTCAACTGTCACGAGTCTTGATATTCTACCGGCAAATCACAAACGTGTGGTGCTGTAATAACCTTATTCTGATTGGCAAAGTCAAATGAGAACGTCACTTTACAAATACAAGCTGCCAATAAGCACGAAGCAGAATTGCAGATGTGTATGCAAGGCACTGAAACAACCTGGGGCAAAATTCTTTTCGCGAAAAACAGGGGTCCCTAGTTGTAGGATATCACATGTTCAGCGACAGTACTGTTTGCATTTTATTATCTTCATATTTTATTTTTATATTTGTGAAACTGACACAATCGTAAATATAAATAACGAAAACGTTGCTAAATAACGTTCGAATTTAATTTTTTTGTGTGTTTTTCGTTGCTATCACTGTGTTGGTAAACATGGTATTGTAGTGCTTAAAGTCCTGTATATAGCCAGACTCAGGTTTTCGTTACTGGAATAAGGAAAAAAAAACAATCTGAAGATTTTCGAAGTCCCCCTCCTCCGACGGAAGACTTACCTACGCAACGAAAAATAAATGTTACAATGAAATAACAACGAAAGTAAATTATGCATCTGTACTAACCAATGTAATTAACAAAAAATAGTTTTTTTTTTCTATGTTGAGAAGTTAAATTTAGCATAATAACGAACACTTTATTACAAACATGGTAAATCTGTAACGTCTCACTCCATCGTTCATGACGTTGGTATTAGGGACAGGTCAATTGGAGCCAACTTTGAGAGTCTTCGGCGAAAATAACGTTCTCGTTGCTTAACAAGAGAGTTAGGACTGTCTGATAGGCTCCTTGCTATCTAATGTCAGACCTCTGCAGTGTTGCCAGGTCCTTTACGAAGATATATCGTTTTCAGAACTTAAAATTATCGTGTTACGGGAGAAATTACGGTACATTGTTAGCTTTCGTACAATTTTGACTAAAAACATTTAAGTGTTCACAAACAAAATATATTACATTTAATTCTAAAAAAAAAAAATTGTATCTTTTCGAATTAGATACACTTGGAACCAAATTGAAGGACTTTTTTTTTGCAGTCTCCAGTATTCTAGCAATTTTCTCCCATAGTGATATTGTACACATAGACTATGTAAATAACTTATATTATAGTTAGAGCCAGTGATTTTTGGTGAAAAGAGTTCTGCAACAATTTGTTCCAATGCCTAATGTGAACACCTGTTTCACTGATTCATGGTCAGTGGTTGGAAGTTTTAAACTTTCGGCGTCTCGGGGTCCTACCTGCAAATCAGGGACGTGTAGTGCCGCGGTAACATTGTTCAGGCTGGTACAGTCAAATGTGCCACGCGTCTGCCCTATTATATTCTGCCAATAACCACGAACCAGAGTTGAAGGTGTGCACGTTAGGTATTGAAACAAGTTGTTGCAGAATTCTTTTAATCAAAAATCACTAACTCTAATTATAGCCTATCCATGCGACGTCAGATGTCAGAAGTAACATAATATATTGCTATCAGTCTCTCGACTTTTCTGTAGAAGCATTGCAGCGTATACCTTTGCCAAGGAAAAAAACAACAAAACATTATAAGGTTTTTTTTCGCTCTCAAACAAATTGACAATCGTTTCGATTTTTTTTGTGCTGAACGTGAAGTTATGGTACACTTAGCAATTATCGACAGGTAGGTATTGTCTATGGTGCAAATGATGAAAATAAGGTACAAAACTACAGTTATGGTACGGCCTGGTAACACTGGACCTCTGAGGGTGACTGCGTCGTGTTGTTGTCGGTACTCAGGGGGATTCTGTGACTCACACCTGCCACACCTGCCCACGAACTGACACGCGATATCGCCAGTGCAGCCTTGTTCCAACCACTGCACGTGTGTGCATCCTGCCTGCATGCATGCCCGTCTGGTCAGCGTGGTACATAAATAAACGCTGAAAACATAAGTTGATTTCTACGATTTTTTCGAAGCCAATATGGATAAAATACTCAATGACATTCCTAGATAATAGTATTTACCAACTTTATAAATAATTATCCAGAATTACTAACTCGTTACACGTGATCTCTTGCGCCGAAGTTAAAAGCCCAAGGTTCCGGCGTCAGATATTGTGCCTCAGAAGTTCGTAACACTGGAAACAATTTTGTTTAAAACGTTGGCTAGAACTATTGTTTAGAATTGCTATTGTTTAATTTTCGCAAATTGGCCTCAAGAAACCTACAGTTATAGATTAATGCTTTTAGCGTTGAATTATGCACCACTACCTCTTAACGTATGCAACAAGGGCCGTGATCCGACGTACTAATTAGCTCATTTTGTAATTCGGTATGATTCGATGGGAATGCTTTAGAATATTTCACAATGTAGGTGGTCGCATGAATTGACGTATTTTCCGCGTCAGGGGACCCGCTGTTGTAAGTGTAGAAACCTCTGGTTTTCGCGAATCTACCCGCAAATGACAGAAGTGTGGTGTTGCAATAAACTTATTGTGATTGGCACAGTCAACTGCGAGACTTCACTTAACAAAGACACACCGCCAATAACAACGAAGCAGACCTGAAGATGTGCACGCAATGCACTGAAACAAACTGGGGAAAAATTATTTTCGCGAATAGTTCACGGACCCTACTGATGAACCTACCATTTTATAACGTAATAGTAAACATAAAGTTGTCTGTACCTCGGAGGCATAAGATACTACGTCACAAAACTCATATTTTTCAGAAGAGCGGCTTGAAGATTGTAATTCGCTAGTGAATTAAGCTATTTAATACCCAAAAATGAGTTTCTTACACTAGACGGACTTTGTGTGGTATGACATTAGAAAGTATTTAAAATTGCTGTAATGTTTACGATAAAAGGTGCATTTTGAGATAAAGTGGACATAGTGTCTTTTGCCTCCGAGGTACAGTATTAACACGTCTGTTCCTTGTAACATATTATGCACCAAGATTTCATGATTTAAAAATAAGACCGCAAGAACACCAATTTTCGCCTACGAGAACATAAGTTTCATAGAATATCGCAGGACCTGAAATGTGTATAAACACATGTAAGTTCTTTGAATGCTGTTCCTCGAGACATGCTAAATTCGCGTTATCATTTGGTAGCAGACTAAACTTCACTTTGCTACACATAACAGAGCATAATCTGCAATTCAGTTGGTCACGAACGTTTATGTGTTGTCATGTACGTGTGTTACGTCTTTACAGAGATTGGCCTCTCTACCGTGTAAGCATTCTCCGCGGCAAGTCACGACAATATCGGCCAACGTTAGACGTACGAGCCTGTAGTCACTTGGAGTAAGCAGACATAACTCACACACCTTGGGCAGTTTTATAATAACCTTCCATCGGCCTAAGCTCTGCAAACTGCTTGGCATAGAGCGAGGTGGCGTGACGGTAACACGTTGGACTCGTATTCGGGAGGACCCAGGTTCGATCCCCAGCTCCGACCATCCTGATTTCGATTTTTCATGTTTTCCTTAAATCGCTGCATGCCAGTGCTTGGATGGTTCCATAACAAAGGCCATGGTCGATTCCCCTCCCGGCTGCTGTTATTGTGTAAATGTGTGTGCTATCGTCTCCTGCCGAGGAAACATATAAGCCCAATAAAAAACAAACCATCGTGGAAAGCAGTTTTGTACATTCGTTCTAAAATGAGCGTACAAGCACAATGGATAAAGCTACTGCTTTATCGTGGGATGTTGACTAATTATTTGACTTCTGTATTTTTCCTTTTCCAATACTATCTCTCGTAAACTAATAAACCGTGCCGCTTAGGCCCCTGGTCCCTATTTGCTAATTGTTGACTTTCAGAAAATTTAATTAAGTCGATAATTAGCTAAAATTATAGAAACTTATGTTTAAAAAAAATAGGATGCATACTACAAATAATTTGAAACATTTCTATTACTGTTTTGCCACGTCTGCTCCCTTTCAGGATTTACAATATTAAACGCTCAAAAACAGCATAAATAGGAATCGGTGGTCAATCGCCAAGTCATGGAAGGCATATGAGAGAACAATAAACCGTTTTGGAGTATGTGAGGCTAGACGGATTTTCACTTTTCCATTATCTGTAACAGTGAATCACTTTCGAGAAAACAGAAGAGATATATGTGATATATATGACGGTAGTTTTCGCGAAAAGGTTTTTGCCCCACTTTGTTTCAGTGTCTTACGTGCACACCTGCAGTTCAACTTCATGGCTATTGATAGAGTGTTTTTCTGCAGAGTCGTTATTCATTTGACTGTGCCAATCAGTACACGGATAACTGTCACACATCACGTCTGTGATTTGCGGGTTTAACCTCCACACGCTGGGTGTTACGGCGTCCAATCACTGACCACATAGCAAAGATGCAGGTGCGCACGTAAGGCACTGAAACAAAGTGCTGCACAATTCTTTCTGCGAAAATTACCAGGCTCTAGTGATGAGTGAAGTCCCAACTGGCAGAGCAAGAGAGAGAGAGAGAGAGAGAGAGAGCAAGAGAGAGAGCAGAGGTGTTGTGATGAGTAATGGACTGCGGTGTGCGGTCTGTGACCATAACGACAGGACAGCTGCGCGGCGGTAAAACAGCGCCGATGACTCAACATGCGCGTGCAACTATGAATAGAGGCGGGTGATGCGCCGCCGCGTACTACCGCCGTGACCTCTAGTGACACGTCATCAACACACTGCTCTCTACAACAACCTTGCAACTGTCGACAACCGGCTGCACGACTTGCTCTTACACTCTGTCCCACGCACGAGTGCACTTACCTGGTGGCTCTGCTAGATCTTCTTGTGGAACGCTGTGCATTCCCAGTTGGTAAAGAACGTAAAAATCCGCGGGTTCACTGACCTGTGGGCTAGCCTCCAAGAACATATGTAAACTCAAGGAGACAGCAGCATTTCATTGCCTGCTCGCTGACACAGTGAAATGAGTCTGTGTTTAGTTGCGTTGTTATTACTGATTCAGCGACTTCAAGGAGGTGTAAAATAAGTCAAGGGGCCAATTGCGAAAGTGGTGTGAGTGAGAGAGATTTTGGTCTGCGCTTAACAGCGAGGTCTTTAGCGCTAGTAGGAGTGACATGAGGTCAGAATAGAGCAGCACCTGAATGTAAGGGCGGGGGAAACCGGAGATCCCCGAGAAAACCCGCCGACCAACGGCATCGTCCGGCACGATCCTCACATGCGAAAATACAGGGACCGACCTCGCCGGGAACCGAACCCGGATCGCCTTGGTAGGAGGCGAATGGTCTGACCTACGGCCACCGCGGCCCCGAAAGTGGCACGAACTTATGATTGCTGGAATCCCAGAATGTGCCTGAAATAAAGCGCGAATTTTTCAGGTCCCTACCAATTGGTAGTGACATGCAAAATTCGCATTATAATTTGGTAACAGACTAAACTTCACTTTCCTATACACAACAAAGCATTCTCTGCGATTCAATTGGCCATGAACCTTTATGCGTTATCTTTTACTTGTATTACATCTGTTCAGAGATTTCTCTCTCAACGTGTAAGCATTCTCCGCGGCAAGTCACTACAGTATCGGCCAGCGGGAGACGACGAACGAGCCTATAATAACTTGGACTCTAGTCACCTATCTTAAAATAACGCGAATTATGCATGTCTTTACCAATTGATTTTCTGGATTTTTATATGCTGTTAACAAACATTTATTTATCTTCATTCGTGTATCCAGTGCATCGTTTTATTAAAATAATTTATTAGGTAAATTTAGATTCTGATTAACATTTATTTTTTCAGCTGACAAAAAATGTGCATTCGTTTGTGGAATTCACTACTGTATGTCTAGAGACAGAAAATGTCGCTGGTTTACGACCTGTACATTAGACTCTCAAGTAGACAGCAGTTTATCATTGGCTACTCTCTGTCACAGTGATACTATTTGATTAGACCCTGAATTTAGTTGTTTTTTAACATTGGTTTAGTGATTTCCAGGAGGAGTCAAACAAATCAAGGATAAATTGCAAAAGTAACAAGAAGTTACAGTTCTTTGAAATTTACCCTATTTCAAAAAGAAAACGCGAACATTTCTGTTTCTTGACTATACCACAAAATACGCTATAGTGCTACTTACTTTTTAAAATAATACTACGACATTTACACCCTTTGATCTGGATTCTCTGCTGCGAACATTTGAATTATTCCGAAGAAAACATTTAAACTTATAACATTTTTTTAAAATCAAGCAAGTAAAGGAACGAAGGAAATATAATAGCAAAATGGGGAGGGTGGTTTGTGGTGAGAATTTTTGTAAACGAGGTCTTGCTAAACGAGGGTACCCTGACAAAATCGTCCGGAAAGGGCAACGTTCCCCATGTTTCCTATATGCGAATAACCGGATGGCAAGGGGAAACAAAGTGACAAGGAGTAGTTTAGCTTAGTACGATACATGAATGAGTCATATTTTTAAACTTCTTTGGTAATAACCAGAGTGATGATAATGATTAGGGAAGAATAATATTTTCATTTTTAAATGACTCACACACACATATATGTTTATATAAAACAGAGTAGCATTACTCCCACTATAATTATCTTTATGAGAAAATTGAAACATATTTTCGACATAGTTTTTCAATAAGCTATCACCAAGCAAAATTACCACACTCCGTCTTGACTTATCTTGTATAATTAAACTTATTTTCGGCACAATAAACAACAGCATTTAAAGTATCATGCAACTATATTTATAGGGCATATGTGGCAGTCAGTCTCAAAGCGAACTTGTTCTTTGTCAAAATCTCTCCCGCACTTTTTTCCCACCCAGGGGCAACCCACGTCTACGGACGTATTTCAGTCCGGCTTATGTAGGTCGGCCAGTCCTCTCCAGATTGTCATGACACCTTTTAGTCGTAGAGCGGATGTCGAGACGTTTCTCGGAAAGGTTTTCCCTCCAGACTCGATGATTTGTCGTGTGTCTCCTACGTTCCGTCATACGATACCACGCGCCTCTCTCATACGCCGGGCTCGTCCGACCACTGTTGTCAACTCAAGGAACTTTCCGCTAAATAAGGAACATTTTGAAACATACTTTTCCTCATAATGGATCTGAATAATTCGTGTTTTATTTTGGGTATAAGCTAGATATCACTTGATTAACTCTGAAATTTAGGTGTTTCCTTTTAATTGGTTCAGCGACCTGCAGGGGGTGTCAAATAAGTCAGAGCCGAGTTTACGAAAGTGACACAAAATTACGGTTGTTTGTAATCGAGTTTGTAGCCAAAATAAAATGAGAATTTTTCAGGTCCCTATTCAGTAAACATCTACCAAATAAGTGCCTTCGTATCTGTCACAGTCAACCAAAGTTAAACAAAACGGAGTAATACTAGCATGTTACGGCTGAAGGTCTGCGAGGTTCTGGTTGGAGGATATGATCTAAGAGCGCAAAGGACAGACCTCACTTACTTGAGCTGGGACACGCGAGTACATCGACCAGACGACTCCGAGGCTCTTCAGTTCAGACACGCAGTAGTCTATGGCGATGCTACATATAGATGCCTTCACCCACTCCACGCTGCTTGTCCAGAACTACACGGGGCCTCGTAACTCGAATAAGACAAACGAATCCTTATGGAAGCACGAAGTGTTGGGTAATCAGAGCGACAATTTGTCCATCGAAAAATTAATACTTCACTGAAATGATATCCCACAGTATCCGTTATAAACGCAATAGTAGTTAAAATTAGTGTTACCACAATATAAATAGAGATAATACAGAGCTACCAATGAGTAAATATTGAACCGTGTTCTGACACTGGATTCTTTGTAGAAGTTTTTGCTGCCAACTTTGGACGTCTTCGGCGAAAATAAGGATCTCGTCATTTAATGTTCAGTTATATAACTTTCTTGTTACATGCTCCCTGCCCTTACTATATACTATCAGCAAATAAACATTTCAGGGTCATCGCCTAAAGTCCCACACAAGATCAAAACACTGTAGAAACACTGCTCGTCAGTTAATCGCACTGCGAATAAGATTCAAATTGCTTCTCGTGGGGCGTGGTGTTCTGGCCCTTATCGGTCCGCTGATCCCACGCGTAAGACGCGAAAATTTTAATCTGGTACGCAGACCTTGTCATGACAGTAACTCCAGCCATATTTTCCCGAACGGTAGAAGTGTGTAGAGTTGAGTAGCTTTCATAACCGAACCAGGATTGAACGTTTCGTCGATAGTGAGGTCATTAGAGGTTTGAACCAGTGGCTCGAATATAGGCAGGGAATGCTAAGAGAAGTGGCCATAGCCTGTATTAAGAAACCGTCTTGGCATTTGCCTGGAGTGATTTCGACAAAAAATATGTACCGAAATAGGATGGCCGAACCGGTCCTCCCGAATACTATTTCCAGTATTTCACCAATACGCCACTTAGCTCGGTTCCATAACCGGGAACATCTGCATTTTGTCTTTAAACAAATTTTGGGAAATATAGGCAGGAAATGGGAAAGACGAAATGAAAAAACTTGCTGGTGCTTGTAGTTTACTGCATTTTAAGGCAACAATATCTTTCCATTTCTCCCGGGAAGTACTACTAGACCCGCATTACCTTGAGTTTGTGTCAGGGACACTGTCTCAGCGGTTTGTGGGTAGCATGCATGGTTAGGAATATTATTGAAGTCTTGTGGTATTGACTTTAAATTTGCCATGAAGAGTTATTTTCTATCTGAACAATCTTGTTGAACCTCCCCGCCCGTGTTTTTTTTTAATTATCTTGGTTTTTCTTGCATTTGAGACAATTTTAGATTTAAACTCCCTTCTTCCATTTTCCAAATCACAGAGATAAAAAATTAATCTCGCGAAATGGGAAATATTCCAAAAGGTTGGCAACACTGGCATGTTGTGTCACATTACAGCGACAACTCGGGGTTATAAACCACCGGCAGGCACGAAACGCACGCCAGGTACCTCATGAATTCCACCAAGGCGATCTGGGTTCGATCCTTGGCGGGGTCGGTCCACGGATTTTCACACGTGCGGATCGTACCGGACGATGTCGCTGTCTGGTGGGGTTTCTCGGGGATCTCCCGTTTCCCCCGCTCCTCTTATTCCCGGCGCTTCTCCATCGTAGGACCTCATTTTTTGTCATCCTTCGTGGTGGGCAGATTGCCTATAGACTCCCTCTCATAACATCTGCATTCGTAGTGCGATACCTTGGCCCTTGGGTGTCCTTCTAATACGATATTTATTTATGACTGAATAAGGAAAAACAATCCTTATGGATCCTTATGGATCGTACAACTGCAATTAAGGTGGCCCATTTGTTGTCATTTTGAATTAATTTGATGTTTCACACAACTGTTGTTCATAGAAGATATCTTCATTGACTATTTAAATATAACATTATTAGAGTACACTGAAAGAAAAGTATTGTTGTAGGAATCATACTTCTTTTAAAATAGGGACGACAGTCCAGTTTAATTGTCGGTAATATCTGCGTTGTTACTACAGTAACCAGTTCAGTAGAAGTAACTATATTATGTTCTGTGAAAGAAGGATGCTATTTACTCCTTGTACAGAACATATTGTTACTTCTACAGAACAGATTGTTATAGAAACAGCCAAGATAATAACGGCAACCTAACTGGACTATTGTCCATATTTTAACAGAAGCATGGTACCTACAACAATACTGTTCTTTCAGTGTAGTACGAAAATATTTTTCCATATCCGTGACCTTCTGTATCTACTGGTAGTACTAAGACCAATGTATTCGTTTTAGTATATTTTCGAAGAAGTTCAGTAAAATAAGTGTTAACCCAGCAGCCACAGTTTGTTTTTCTTGTTCATATTTCCAGCATGACGGTTACCAAACAGCATGCTTTCACGGTCACAGAGACAGTGCTAAGCAAGAGTGTATAGTGTTCCCGCACAGAGATGGACCAATTAGCTCACACTTGCTAATAACACGGCCTCGTCGAGCTACAAGGGACTTGTCGCGCGGTCTGCACTGACCTCAACTTCCTGCTCGACTCTCTGAACTTGAGGCGGTTCACAAAGAAAGTCAAGTTGGCCGCGTTGATGGACGTATCTTACGCGCTCGTATCCGAGAAGTGAGAGGCGCTAAGGGCGACATTGTGCGCGTGTTACACCTCCTCATAGGCTCTAGGCACAAGTCACTGAACTGGTGTGCAGTCTTCTCGCCGACAACTAGCCTCTATGAGTAGAGCCCGGAAGAATTCGCGGGTTCACTGCCCAGTAGGCTAGCCTCCAAGAATATATGTTTTCTCAAGTCATTAGTAGGGACCCTGGTTTTTCGCGAAAAGAATTTTGCCACAGTTTGTTTCAGTGGCCTACGTGTACATCTGCAACTCTGCTTCACAGTTATTGGCAGCGTGTCTATGCGAAGAGCCGCATCTCATTCGACTGAGCATATTACAATAACATTCATTCAACGCCACACGTCTGTGATTTGCCGGAAGAAGCCCAAGGCTCGAGAGTTAAAATATCCAATCACTGACCACGAAGCAGAACTGCAGATGTGCACGTAAGGCACCGAAACAAAGTGAGGCAAAATTCTTTTCGCGAAAAATAGGGGTCCCTAGTCATTAGCTGCTCGCTTCCACGGTAAAATGGGCATGTGATTAGTAACATTTTTGATATTGGCTCAACGACTTCCAGAAGGTGTCAAATAAGTTAAGGGCCAGTTACGAAAGTGACACGAACTTACAGTTGCTGTAATTCTAGCTTGTCTCGGAAAGAAACGTGAATTTTTCAGGGTCCTATCTATGAAACATTCACTGGTATCATTTTATTCCGTAATATTTGAGATTAAGTTGTGATGTACTCGCCTGTGTAATATTTGAGATTAAGTTGTGGTGTACTCGCCTGTACCATTACTCTGAACTTAAATATTATCACTCCTAAAACTGACTGCAAATCACGCATTTCCTCCATTTTCGGCTGAAAAAAAAAAAGCTCATAAGATTAATGGAATACTTGAAAAGCGTACATACTCGTGTAACGTTCCTTGTATGCTGTCCCTAAGCATACATCACTAACGTACGTTGAGTAGTTTTGAATACACATGTATCGTCCGGAGCTCTACATATCGGTCCGCGGCTTGTGCAGGCAATCTCATTAATTGTTTGTAAATACGCCATAATCATCATTGCTGCTGAAGGTCGTAGCTTCGCGTGTGATGGCGATGGAACATTTGTCTCTTCTGCAGTGGCGGCTCGTGGGTTGTTGCCAGGTGGGGCTGCAGATAGTCGGAACTGTACGCTCTTGATGAACGCGCCGTAGACCAACGACAATGAAATATTTGCCGGCTACTAGATGTGTTGTGACCACTCAGTAGTAAGGGGCACCTGCACATCAGCGTGTCAGTGGCTGTATAGTCACCCAGTGCACAACCATGTACAGCTCTTGGCAACTGCAGCCCTACGTGTCAACAACCCACGAGCCGCTACTGCTCTTCAAACATAGGGGAAACATATTTCCTCTTACTCTGAGATGACGGTTTATCGCGGGGCTGGCCCCCGTAGCGAAGTCGATTAGGCACCGGTCTACGGTGCTTGTAGTTCTGAGTTCGAATCCTAACTCGGGCATCACTGTTGTATTGTCCCTTCACCTCACTTGATCCTCATCGGCTCTTAAAACCTTGTTGTTAAAGGGCCGTAAAAAACCTTTCACCTCATTTATCGCTGGAAATCTTGACTATTTGTTGGATTTCAACATTAGTTAACTTACCCAAATCAGTACTGGTTTTCGCTTGTACATGAAGCTGTTACACTTTATGACTGAGCCAATAAGAATCCCGCTATTTTAATATCTGATGCCTTGTTATTTGTCTGCCGACAGCTACTTTGTGTCAGACGTATATCAGCCAATCGCACATGTTGCAAGAAACTACAGCGTTTTCAAGCGTATGTTGGCACAAGAGGGTCTCGGGGATATACCATCGTTAGAGATGATGGTGGTATATCGCGAAATTTTTTTGTGCCAACATACTCTTGAAAACTCTGTAGTTTCTCGTCACATGTATGATTGGGTGATGTACGTCTGACACTCCGTAGCTATCTGCAGACCAACAATAACAATCAATATTACGATAGTGGGATTCCTATTGGCTCAGTCAAATAAGGTAACATCTCCACGTACAGAGAAAAGCCAGTGAGCTTTTGATAAGCTGAACGTGTGTTAAAATTCAGCGAACAGTAAAATTTTCCCGCGGTAAACCATTATCCCTAACCATCGTCTCTACTCTTTTTCGTGAGTCGACATCCAGACTTGGCAAACAAGAACACGAGAAGTGTGCTCGTGATGGCTTGAAGGAGCGCGAGTGGACCACGTGGTCTGCCCGGAGAGGTCGGGTCGCCGCTGTTTACCAATTAACCAAGTGTCGGCCCCGCCCATGTCATCAGTCGACACTCCCTCCTCCAATTCCAGCCCGCTGGAGACTTCGTGCTGTGGATACGCACATAGTCCACCACAAACAGGAATAAGTAGTGGTACGAGTACTTCCGTATTTGTTCTAGGCCAGCTTGAAAGTCTAGAACATATACTTCAGTCTCGCTTCTGTGATTGGTCGACAGCTGTTTTGACACATCTTTGACGGCTGAAAGTAGGGTAATAACTAGGGATAGGAAACTTTCGCGCATTCAGTAACCCGCATGCTAGAATCCATTGTCCTATGTATACTGAAGCCCTGTCCGTTCGTTCATTGTCTGCTGTTCCACTGAGTAGCAGCTAGTATAGGCGGTTCGGAATAAAGCGAGCACTCAAAAAAGCCCTGCTAAAGATCTATTTTCAGACAATTCGTATATTTCCGCACGTAATGGCTAACGTCGGGAAATATCTAACCTCTCTGGACACGTCACTTAATGTTTGCGCGCGTGTAAGATAAATTGTGCAGCCGATAGGAACCTATATAGTTTGATAAAAAAAAGTTTATAAATTATATCAAATTCAATTATGTAAATTTTGGTTGACTTTGTTTCAGTATTGTTGTATTTAAATAAGAAAATACGCGGAACTATATTGCGTAACTTCGCTGCCAACCATACAAGCAGTAATATAACTATAGTTAACGTTGAATTATACGCATTAACAACTAGTGATATTTTTCAAAGGTTAAATATTTAGTGCTCACTTTATACCGAACGACCTATAGACAAATGGTCCACGCGTGTTCTGTTTTACACCTTCCTACTTACCTCTCCGCGTAAGCTACTCAGATGGCGCGCAGTGCTTTACAAGCGGTGACAGAGGGCAGCATTGTTTAAAGTGTGATGCTTGTTTCTATAGCTGGGCATTTCGAATTCGTCGGTTGTTATTTTACAGATGCGGTAGCCTAGAAAACCGTTTTTGGCCATTTTGAGGGGTCCGAAAATGATGTTTCAAATAAACGTGTCGAATTTTCAAAACTATACGGACATAGTTTGAAGCGTGTGTTCTTTTAGTAGATTTACAAATATAATGGGCGTTAAATAATTTCCCCCCATAAAAGTTGTAACTCAAAATATATCACTTTACTATGCTTCCAAGTAGCATTCCTCAGTAACATGACCCAGCCTGTTCTATGCTATAATCTGTAGTACAGAAACAAAGCGTTTTTGGACCTATGTTCATACAACATTTTTGTTCTTTTATGGCAGGATTATTTCCCTACATTATTGTCAAGCAATTTTGCTACATCCAGTAGAATAATCAATCATCTTGCGATGCTTTTTGCTGCACAGTATTTTAATTTATGTGTCCCTTACATCACTACACGTTAAATATATATTCCTACGGAAAATACACATACGTAACACCAGGGCATTCAGGAGTTGTTACTCTAACATGAAGGTAATGTGGTTAGACACGTTGCAAAAACCAAGGTATTGTGCTGTCCCTCTTCTGCGATTGGTGTTAACTGCCTGTGCTCGACCTTGAAACATTCTGTGTGTGAGCCTGGTTTTCTTCTCCGAGGTGTTTCTTGTTAGTTTGTTGCTGGCGTCGTCTGAGCAGTGACTGGATGCGGGAAGCGAACCACGACAGATGTTGACCCTCTCATTGATTCATTCGCTTGGCGTGATTATAACATAAAGAAAGTACGAAAATAAGTCGGCGCTAACGAGGATACATTAGGTCCGTTAATAATCTAGACGCTTGTTTATTCAGGATACTTTTGACAGTCACCTCTAGAAAGGTCAGGCGAATATAGATGCTGTTACTGTTTGAAAGTTAAAATTATACGTCGGTTAAACTACACTCTGTGTTATTTATAAGAAATAGCGAGTTTCCTTATTTCTACTAGTGACACATTCAGGTCAGAAAGTTTACATCAAATTAACATAAAAAACGATAAGAAGAAACTGTTGGTGTTGTGTCATCTACATATATTTGCAGTGGAATATAGCTAATACTTTCGCAGTTTAATACGTGATAGCATTCTTCACATAACTTCGATTAGGACTACACGTTCGTGCATTAACATTGATTGCTCTGGTTATAAGTGAAATAACACGTTATTTCTAATTAAATTGCTTCAAAATGTAGTGAATTGTTGAGTTCAGATAACTGATTTTATGGCTGCTGCGAGGAAGTTTATATGCAAAGTTATTACGGAAATTAGAAATTAGTCGCAGCTGCAAATTCGTAGTATTTCATAAGATAGTATTAGCAAAAAAATATACTAGAAAGTTTTTTAAAATTATCTAGTGTGAAAAATATGTAAACAAATACAAATCAAGTTTATTTTTAACGTTAACTAAATCTCATAATCACTGTAAAATGTTCGTACTTTTACAAAGAAATCTCTTGGAAACTTATTTGCTAAAATAATTCTTTGTATAACTACAAAATATTTTCTATTTAGCCTAAGTTATACGTTTTTTGTTGGTAACTAGAGGTCAACGGAGTTTGTGTGTAAAAGTAGGACGAATCTTTACATTGTGTTTTAGAGTCAAACGACCCACTCCAAAATATTATTAAGGCGCATCCTTGCCTGCGCTTCAAATGCGTTGCAGCGAGTTACTGCTATTATTTTTTGACGAAACTATTTAACGCGCATTGTATTTGTGTATCTACGAAAAGAACACATACTTCAAACTACGTTGCTATAGTTTTAAAAATTCGGCGCTTTTATTATAAACACTATTTTCGGGCCCCTCAAAATTGTCAAAAATAGGTTTTATAGACTGTCGTATTTGGATAAATAAATGGATTCGAAAAACACGAGTACAGAAACAAGCGTTAGACTTAGAACTATATGCTGGCCTCAAATAAAATAATGTGGTCATTGTTTGAAGTCCCACAAGGAATAGGACAATCGTAAAGCACTGCACGCCATCTGAGTAGCTTGTGCGGAGAGGCGATAATGCATTACATACGGCGGTAAACAGAATCTTTGCTAAACCTGCACTACACACACAAACTCAGACTATCTAGGGTGGCTCCTTAAGACGTGACTATCCGTGCTGAAGTCGGGCATCAGGTCTGTATTCAATCCATATGCTATGATATTTTATCGAAAGGAATCACATATGTAATCTCTCGAGCTGACAAATGATTCTGACTTGCTGTGCCTCAAGTCATCTCTCTGCCATGCCAAGGGACTGAAAATTTTTAATTTTATTGCGTTGGCGTGCGCTCAGCATGCAGGGCTATTAACTTATCGATAAAAGCATTTCGCCCCAGTTTGTTTCAGTGCGTTACGTTCACATCTGCAGTTCTGCTTCATTGTCAGTGAGTTTATGTTTTATTTCTCACGTACCTTGAGGTTCTACCCGCAAACCACAGATTTATGGTGTCGCAGTAACCGTATTGTGATTGACTCGGTAAAATGAGAGACGTCACTTCATAAAGACACGCTGCCAATAACCATGAAGCGGAGTTACAGATGTGCACACAAGGCACTGAAACATAGCGGGGCAAAATTCTTTTCGCGAAGAGTTCATGGTCCTAAGCATTGGCCGTCTCGACCACTGCGTGTAGTCAGTTTTGCAATATTTTTTTTTGTAATTATTGGGGGGGGGGGGGGCGTGTCCCCTCAACTCTCAGGCACATATCTGTTAAATAAACCCCAGGAACTCTCCAGACCTTCTCCTAAGCAGGATTTTCAACCCCTGCCACTCCGAGTACAACCCATGATTAGCACAGCACAATGCTGAGGCATTCCCACTGAACTCCCGGAGCACCTACACGATTCCATGCGTCTGACTTTTCACCCGATAACAAGACGAATCTCCAGGGCTTCCAGAATCACAACTTCATTGAAATCGCTTTCCTAGCAAGATCTGTCCACCACTGCAGACATCAATTGGGACGTTCATTATTCTTGGAGGAATTCACCGACCTCTGAAATTCAGCCCGGAACCCCGATCCCTGATGCACTAGGGGAAAAAAAAAGGGGGGGGGGTTTCTCTCCTTGGCATGTTTTCCGGAATCTAGCCGTCTATGTTGTATGGCAGAACCTACCCTCCTGTACCTGACCCCGATGGTTATACCAGGAGTAACATACAGATGGCACTGCTCGTTGGTTCGTACGTCCACCAGTCAGTCGTTACAAATCAGCCAGGGCTCCCCATGACGTTAGAACTGTTAAGCGGACGAGAGTAGGTGAATACTCCCGACAGAAGGAGATGACATTCCTTCCAATCGCGGTGGCTGATAGTAAAAACCTGCTCACCTACCAATGGAACCACCCACTGGTTGAACCGCAGGGGACCACCTTGCTAAGGCAAGGTCTATCCTACCTCTACGAAACCGCTGTCTTGACAGATTCTCTTTCTAGGCGGACCAGACCATCGACCCAAGGACTCACCCTGTAAGTCTACTCCTAAGCAGGAGTCTAAACCACCACCACCACTAAAGAGTTAAACCTGCTATCGGCTCAGCACAAGTAGTACGATTAGATATTCCATGCTGGGCGGTCTGATGAGAACTCTTGACGAAACTGAACAATGTCGTCTCCGTACTGTGGCTCGAAATTAGGAGATATGGGCATCTATTTTGTAACTTTTACGATCCTTTATACGATCATTATTCAAAGACAGTTACTGGTTAGCTATCCTTACGACGATAATTCGTATTCTGTAAATAAATATGATGCGGTGACCAGTCTACAGTGTTGCGAAGCGTATTGACATTCTGGTAAAGATACGTGTTAGAGAATACGGTATAAAACAAGCCACGAGTGACTTTTTGAATCGCTGTCGCTTTCGAGAAGACAGTCCCAGGTGACGAACCTTAATAGAGGTGAAGTTACACAATAGACCCCCTGGCCTGATGCCGAGTCAGGTGGTCTGGGAACTTCGATAATTAGGTGAGTGTTGCGACGAGCGAATCTTTTTTCGGCGAGGTTTGGGAGTGCGAGACAGCACCAGAGGTGGCAGAACTACGTCTGTGGAGCGGCGGCATACACGCGCAGTAGTCTGAAGACTGGCCAGCAGGAGTGCGCCTCGACGGCTGACGGATTCAACAGCGGCGACGCGAGCGGAGGAGGATACAAACCAAACTTACGGTGGGTTTGCCATCGAAAACTTGAGTGTTAACTTACACGCTATGACGTATACACAAGATCTGAACGTGCGTTGTAAAGGGGGTATGGAAAGGTAAGATGTCAATCGAACGACTGGAATACGTAATCGTCGATAATATCTTAACTACTTATCATAACTCGATGGGACTTTTTTTTTTAGTATATATATATTATTAGTGGAAGTCTGTTTATACAGCACTAGGCGGTAGTATGCTTGCTGTCGAGTAAACCTCTGCGCGGGAGGTTTTTGGGTAGTTAAAAATTATTTTCATGTCAAAACGCGGGTATTTTTTAAATTCAGTTGTTATAGGGACCTGGATTTTATCATATAACATTATAAAAATTTAAGTTTTCAAATGTTATGGATTTTGTGGTTTCAAGCCCTAATTTTTCTAATTATTTTGTTTTTAACTTGAAAATGAAATATGCTACCACCTAGTGCTGTGTAAACAGACGTCCAATAACAATATAGGTACTCGACAAAAATGATAATGCATGATAAATAGTTAAGATTATATCAACAGTTGAGTATTCCAGTCGTTTGCTCGATATCTTACCTTTCAACTCCACTTAATTGCGATTGTTTCCAATATAACTTAGCAGGTCGTGGGTATGGGTGGGGTTTTCTTAAGCGTTAAACGTAATAGTTATATTTTATATCTTACGTGCGCCGCGTACCATGCGCTCTAAATGCGTTGAGGTGTGTCCTTAAACAGAAGATTTTTTTACGAAATTATTCCACATAAGCCCATTTTGTTAACGAACGAAAAGATAACACTCTTCTAACAAGGATGGAGTCTCATTGTTAAGACACCATGCTCATTAAAACACTGTTTCTACGCCCTCCAACATGGCTAAAAACGGCCTTTTCAGACTGCCGTACTTCAAAATGTGCTAACCGGATGTATTTCTTCATCCATTTTCACTTTCCCTATCTTATTGTAAATACTGTACACGATAACTTGCCAAAAACCTGGCATACAGTAATTTATCGCCAAATATAAACTTCACATCGACATTTTCTGATGTCGGTATTGTTGCTTATTCCCATTGGCTGGATTTATTACTTAACAATTTTATAATGACTTGTTACTTAACACGTGCTTTCGTGTGCGCGACAAACGTTTTCTGCTGAGTTCTTAACGCTTAATTTTTCTATTGTAAGCCCATCCTTAGTGTACTGTACATACGAGACTGATGGGTAATCTTTCTCTTTCTAACATACGTACGCAGTGTGGTTGTTGTGAATCTAGGTTTTAGCAGACAAAACATTTGGTTTATAATGTTTTTACAATATTCCATATTTATGGTTGTAAATTGATTTTGTTAGTTTTTGGATTACTGTCATTTTCTTCGAACAAAAATAGTTTTTGCACGCGTTTAAATTCTACGTTGCTGTGAACTCAATCCCAAACACCTTACATATGTTTACGCGTACATGCATTAAGTGTTGTTTGTAACTCCACTTTAGAGCACGGAGTTCTTCACTCTAAGTGGGTTTGTAATAATAGGCCCTAATACTTGAGTTGTAAAATTTTAGCGCGGAATCCTGCGGAAAACGTACGCCAAACCTAAACACAAGAGGAATTTACGTAAAGTTCCTGTGCAGAAACTAGATAACAGTGTTTGTAATGTTGGCTGCCGTATGAGGGAAATAAATTACGTTGAACTACTGTATGTAAATAAAATAAAACGTAGTTTACTGCATGGGTATGTATAAAATAATGCTAGCGTTTAGAAGCACCAGGTGTATTATCGGTTGGAGAATAAAAGAAGGGGACAAATTCATATAATAATTAATGCAAATAACTTAAAGTGATTTACGTCAAACTGTAGATCATAGCAGAACCTTCGCATAGCGATAAACAAAACAATGAGCGTGTAGAAATGCGTACAAAAAGCAGACACTGCAGTGTAAAACTAAAAGTGCATCTCATGACGAAATTGATGTTGAGGCGCATTTATCATGGAATCGGCACTTTCAAAATCTAAGTGAGATTTTAACACAGATTATACCAAACATCTTCTGAAACTTCTCTAAGTTGGTGTTGATACGTGTTCGATCGATTGGCTTAATTAGTCAGCCCTGCATTCTTTATTTGGCTGTTCATGAGTGACAGTAATCCATACCCATAAGCTGGTATTTGATCTGCCAGAGATTTTAATGAATCGTTAGAATAACATTCACTATCATACACCATTCTAAGCGTGGAATACCTTCTGAAATGTATTAACCTATCAATTTTCTACCAAAATTGCATTTTAAGAGGTTTAAAATATTCGCTCACAGCAATATAAAAATACGTATACTCTCCTCAAGTTTTGACACCTGCACTCTTTTTGTAAAATTTTTAACAGAAGAAAATTGGTAATTCTTCTCCTCCGATTATTACAGAAAAGTGTATAACAATAATAGTCAAGCGATGTCAGCATTTCAGCATAACTTTTCAATGCTCGAAATATGACAAAAAAAAAAACGATAATATACATTAAACAAAAAAAATAGAACGACTTTAAAGGGAGCTACATCTGTTTTCAATGTCTTTGAATGTTTCATGCAATGGGACAACTTGACATCTGTTTTCCTCTAGTATAACTAACCCAATGGCGTACGCTTTGAATGTTTCGTACAATAGTCATAGGTGAAACAGTCAAGGAGTGATACTGGTGGTCATCGCTAAAGATAATTTCGCTAAAAAAGTTTCCAATAAATAATCCTATAAAAAGTCATACTAGTAATATTTTTCAACGTAATTCTGATGTTTACTGAAGGTTAATGCGGAGGCGACTTTATTGCTTTGTCTTCTAAACATCACTTAATGTTGACGGGGTAAGACAGACTGTTTTGTAGACGACGACTTGGAGAAAAACCTTTCCTCTCCATAGGCCATCATTCTTCGAGATAAGTGATGGGCCAGGGGACGAAAAGAGAGAGATTTATTGCAAAGCAAATGTAATAAATAACATGGGTGAAGCACTCTGGTTTTCCTGCAGCAGATTTAAATGTCACGTGCGACAATGCTAGAAATGTGGAAATACAGTTTAACGATAACATTTATACAAAATATTTCTGGTGTATCTTTATTCTATAAAATACGTAACAACCGAGCGTGGATGTAATACTGAAAACCATAATTAACTGTTCAAAGTAGAACGCTGTGATAGTACAAGTATCTTAATTGTTCACTTACCTTTACGTACTAGCACTTGTTCACCTTGTAAACTCTTAATTTTAAATATTTTGATCATAGAGAGTTGAAGTCTTGCTGTTCGGCGTGGAAAAAAAAATGAATCTTGAATATTCTAGTTTCTGTTAGTTACTAGTTTAAACTTTTACGTGCTACAGTATTAACAGAAATTTATCCATCACACATGAAGTGAATTGAAGTGGGTATTTAGAACTGATGAGGTGAACATAGAGTAAGCCCGGAATGAAGGGGTGGAGGAAACGTCAGATCCCTGAGAAAATCCTCTTACCGACGTCAACGTCCGGCTAGATTTCCATATGCGACAATCCGAGGGTTGATGCTAACAGGAATCGAACCCGGATCGCTTTGGTGGAAGTTCTAGCACAACAATCCGTCATTATATTACTCCTAGAGGTTGGCCGTCTTATTCTTTTTACAGTCTAAATTACTTTATTCATGTACAGTTTTGTAATAGGGCCTGTAAAATTCTAATTTTGTGATTTTGATTTGCAGTTGGCCTATACTATTGCAAAACTGTGGTAAAATTTACTAGAAAATGTTTACAAGGCATGAATACAATTTGAACAATTAAGTAAAGAAGTCTTTATTTGTCGTACGATACAACATCTTAAGCAATTGTCTCAATTGTCTTTACCTTCAGGTCACAAGCTTCCGGGCTTGACCTTGGGTTAGGGATAACACTGAAATACGTTGCACGCTTGTACACCCTTTTTCAGATCATCCACTTATATTTAAAGTTTAAATTCTCACCGCGGGAAAAAACAAAAATGGACGTTTTGCGGTCATTTTCAGGTCTGATAATCTTGGTTCCGAATATTTAAAACAACATAGGCTGGTACAACTCACCTTTTTCTCAAAAACTACGTCACAAAATGATGGGAATGCCACTTAAGAGGCCGTGGCAGTGTTTCAGGCGCATGTATGCAACCCGCATTAAGCCCCTTATAAATCAAGGATAATTTTACGTTCTCTATAGCAATAACAGTATTACACATATCAACATTATCTTCTCGTTTTATAAGAGACAGAGTCGTTCTTATTTTTGCCTCGTTTTTCGAAGTCAAGTACAATTAATGGTTGCTACAAATTTTACGAAACGTTTTTTTAGTATCGCGTTGCTAATGTAACAGTTTGTTATACTTCATTTTGTAGAACGCAGCTCTATTAATAACGGCTGTGTCTTTGATAAAGTCCGAAGATAACGGTGATATTTGTAATACTGTTATGGCTATAAAGTACGTAAAATTAGCCTTGATTTATATGGAGTTAATGCGAGTTGCATACATGCGCCTGAAACACCAGCTACGGCATTTTAATGTCTTATATCCAGCAAAACACATAAGTTTATATAGGGGCGGGTACTCGGCGAGAAGACTGCATGTCAGTTCAGTGCGCTAGGGTGACGCGAGATACATGTTACTACTGTATGTTGCCCTTTACTCTCCGCATTTTACTGCGTACTATACGTCCACAAGTTTGAAACCACGAAGTTTAAATGTTAAAGAAATTACTTCTCAGTGGACTAATTTAGGACAAGTTTTCTAGGAGAAGTTATTCTTTCCGAAATACATAGGGTAACTACGATACAAAGGGATTTTTGAAGAAATAATAATAATAACAATAAAACTGTAATTGGTTTGTAAAATTAACCATTGTAAACTAAATTTTACATATTATGTATTAAACATAAATATTGGCAATAATGTTTCTCAATATCGCGTTAGTAGATTTTCGAAAATGTCTCGGGTTCAACGACCAGCCAGCTGGACTCCATTGTCGTGCCACAGAATAGTTAGGAATACAGAAGTGAAATAGCCGGCATGGTGGCAAACTCAGTCACACACGCCAGTTAAATGTCATCCCTGTGCAGCAACATGGCGGACACCCTACCACCAATCAGCGCAAAGTTGCTGCGCTGCTAGCCAACATCCAGGCCAATAGGAAACCTGCAGTAGCATGCAGGAGCCAAACAGACACGGGGCTGGTATAAACAGCCTCAGGCAGTCAATCAGCGGCGAGTTTGTCCTATCAGCTGAACCGCCTCGTCATTTCACATCTGTATTACTACATAGTCTGTGGTTCTGCGTGTAGATTCTGTCTTCAGATACGTGTTCATTAACTGCTCCTCCAGTGAGTTGACAGTTGTACATTTGACAAGGTCTTTTTGCAGTTCGTGAGTGTTTTCATGCATGTGTACTATTGGTTCACATATCTCATGGAAGAATTTCGTCGACTATGACTAGAGACAGGAAGTTTTCAAGAAAATATTTTTGCACCACTTTGTTTCACTGCCTTGCGTGCACACCTGCAGCTGTGTTTCGTGGTCAGTGATTGGCAGAGATGATGGTATATCGCGAAATTTTTTTGTGCTATCAAAACCTTGAAACTGCTGTAGTTTCTTGCAACATGTGTCATTGGCAGAGAAATGCGAAATTCGCGCTATTTTCTGACAGCTGACTAGACTCCAAGTGACTACAGGCTCGTTCGACGTCACTCGCTGGCCGATATTGTCGTCACTTACCACGGGGAATGCTTACACGGTAGAGAGGCCAATCTCTGTAAAAACGTAACACACCTAAATGACAACACATAAATGTTCGTGGCCAATTGAAACGCAGATTATGTTCTGTTATGTACTGTATAGGAAAGTGAAGTTTAGTCTACTACCAAATGATAACGTGAATTTTGCATGTCTCTAGTCATTGGGTTACATACGTCAGACGGAACGTAGTTGTCTGCAGACCAATACCAGGCATAACATTTTACAATAGCTGGATTCTTATTGGCTCAGTTAAATAGCGCAACAACTCCACGAACAAGCGACAACCAGTAATCATTTCATAAGCAGAACGTTCGTTGAAATCTAGCAAACATTCAAGTTTCCCCGCGACAAACCATCATCTCTGGTGATTGGATGTTTAACTCTCAGTCATATTGAGATTCTATCCGCAAATCCCAGACCTCGTTCTGATCGGCACAGTCAGATGAGTGACGCCTCTACACCAAAACACACTGCCAATAACCATACAGTAAAGCTGAGAATGTGTACGTAAGACACTGAAACGAAGTGGTGCAAAAATCTTTTTACGAAGACTTCTGCGGTCTCCATGACACGTTCATGAAAGTATTTAAAGTATACATGAGTTTAAATCTAAATTATTCTCAAATGTATCCGCTAAATTTTTGGGTCTCTACGCATTACTCTACTCCTCAAGGAGTTTCATATAGAATACTTCTTGTTTGAAAGCCCTACGTACGAAATAGATTAATCGAGATGGAATTCTATTTCTAGTAAATTTTTTACCGCTGGATATTGAACTTGATTCGTGGCTACCGTGCATTTTGCCGTCTTCAGTCGTTCGTGACTTCACCTGACCGATTGCGATGATAATAGGGTAATCGACCTACTCGGCTGGCCCAAGAGATGTGAGTGTTCGTGAAGATGCCAATCTCTAATATTAACTGCCTTGCTTCTTACGATGGGAACTGTACTGACATTAAAACTGATGTAAAAATGATCGCAGTTAGGTCCTACACGGGAATAGTGTCAGATACTAGCTATCTATCAGGTGGTACAGTATTGCACGTAATACGTCATTACAAGCCAGTGAAACTATCGCAACAATATTTTTACCATTCCAAAAGACATATATTTAAATTAATTCCATTAGTAGATGAAACCTTAGCTGTTGAACACTTTATTTTGGCTACTCTAATAAATTAACACCCCAGTACTAACTCACTAGTTGTCAAATACTTCTGGCTCTACGCAAATTTATTGTGTGTATGGCAATACATATAGTAAAGTAAGATTTACTTGGCTTAGTTAATTACACGCATTGCAGAGTATAATACCGATTTCAGCAAATTTCGACTTTGGAGTGGTACTTTTCTTAGTCACTTTCAGATGAAAAATAAATAAAACCCAGTCGGAAATATAGGGGAGCCAATTCCACAATGTTGGTACATATGCGAGTGTCCGAGTCTGTATTTCAGAGGTCGTTACTCCGTACGAAGTAGAAGGGTACATACTGGGTAGAAATAAGATGTTATGTAAATTTCGTGTTATAATTAGGGACAGGAACATTTCGCGAATTCGATGACACGCATGCTAGAATCTATTGTATTATGCATATTTAAGCCCCGTCTATTCCAGTGGCGGATCCAGAGGTTCACCTCGGAGGGGGGACTCTAGGATTTCACAGAGTAGCTAGAGAAAATATGTAATAAAATTACTAAATCTGTATTTAATCTACACACTACAAATAATAGTCAAGTAGTAGGTATAGGAAGGCACTCCATGGCACAAAGGTTTATAAAACATATTTCTACCTATTCTTAACAATTAAAATTGTATGTCGATGTAGCGGTTATATTAACAGTGTTGCCATTACGTACTATACGATAACAAACCTTGACCACATCCAGGAATGCAGGCAATACAGCAAAGATTTTACTTGCAGTTTACAGAAACAATTATTTTTATCAGCAATATCAATGCAGCAGACGACTGTTTTTTCGGGGGGGGGGGGGGCACTTTCCCCTGGTGCCCCCCTCTGGATCCGCCACTGGTCTGCTGCTTCACTGAGTAGCTATTAGTGGACAAATGGTTGGGGCTTGAGTATGTATAGGATAGTTGATTCTAACACGTCGGTCACTGAATTCGCGAAATTTTCCTGTCCCTAATTATTATGTAACGAAAGACTAGAATCCACTGATCTTTACTCACCAGAATACGCTACGTTACATTATTGACTTGGGCCTTCAGTTGACCTTATACTGTATAATTTGTTGAGAAAGTCCTTCAGGCATGCCACACAAACTTCAGACCAACAGCAGAAGTCAGATGAGCACATAGTAACTTGCAGTTCAGTCTGCTGTCAGATAATAACGTGAAATTTGCAGGTCTTTAGTTATGTGTTCACTTAGCTACTAACTACCTACAATTTCCACACGTGACTTACGGCCATGATATTTAATTTACTTCAAACAGTTGCAAATAACTCGAATATTTTTTAACCAAATGCTTTGAAACAAGTTGAAACTGCGTACAGTCATACGATACACAATTTTGCCAGAGCGTTTTTTTAAATAACGTACCGTTTGCTAGCAAAAAATATATATATATTTTGCTTCGTTTTGGTTTATTTTGATAACAAAACATGTGATATTTCAGGGGCAAAAATCTAAAAATCCGTTTGGTGTATATATAAAAAAAATAGGCACAAACGATGATATATAAGTGATAAAACTGTAATAATGAATTTTTGATGTTGAAACTGTGTACAGTCATACGATACACAATTTTGCCAGCGCGTTTTTTAATAACGTACCGTTTGCTAGAAAAATAAAAAAAATTTGCTTCATTTTAGCTTATTTTGATAACAAAACATGTAATATTTTAGGGGCAAAAATCTAAAAATCCGTTTGGTGTATTGTAAAAGAAAAATTTAGGCATAAACGATGATATATAAGTGTTAAAACTGTAATAATGAATTTTTGATATATGTATTACGTAGCATTAATTTTTTTTCGAAGCCATTGCAAAACTAAATAGCGAGGTCTTAAGCTCATAAAGGAAGAGAGAGAAAAAAGTGTTTGTGTGTATGTGATATATACGTATTCGACGTTCCCCTCCTCTCATTCACCCTTAAAGTTATTCTTGTTTTTCTGTTTGACAGGGTAAATGTCTGCACATAGTCGAACAACGTCAACTAATAGTCGCAGTGTATACATTGTTCCCTGGCTGTTTCCACTGATCTATTACTCTCTCCTTCTGCAAATGTAGTACTTATTATCTGCAATAGCTTTCGCTGCTCCATTGTCACGTGTGTACTCTTAACTCAAACTTCCAAGTTGAAATGTTATTTTACTGAAAATGTCACTAGATGATACATTCCTCTGGCTATGATATTTAGACGTCTTACTATCCTTGTGTTTCGGTCACCGTAATTCCTTAACAGCTGACTGCTTCCGCCCTATTACTATTATAATTTGTATCTAACACAACAATTCCACGATATTTGATACCGTATTGTTTCCCATCGATACTCGTAACCCCATTTTCGAAGGCAAATTTTAAACACATTATGGATCATATAAAAAAAAATGTAATACCTTCCATGATAGCAACGAGAATTTTAATATCGCCGAAGACACACAAAGTAGACTAAAATACCTCTCTCCCTCCAACAACATTAATGACCTTATTCTAAGTTTCTTCAGTTGTATATCGTTACCTTTCGATATTGATTCCGAGAGACAGCACTCCAGCCGATCGGGAAAGAAACTACTCGAAACAGCTATTCTAAGTGCAGTGTCGGTTCGTCGCCTCCTTACTTCGGCAATGTTCGGGTTATCGACTTCCCCCTCTTCAAGTTTCCTCTAAACATCTTAATTTACAGTTAACAACTAACTGGACAAAAATAAATACTTGAAATTTTTACGAAAAAATACACGAAAAATAATTTTTGGCATAAGTATCACTTTCGTAAGTTAAATTTCTTAATCTATTAGTCAGTAAGATTGTAACTCGCTGATGGGATTCATATGAGTAAAATAAAGAATATTTTTACAAACTGATTACACGGGATATTTAGTGCTCAGTGTGTTTGTATTATGCTTCGTTTCAACACATCTCTCCACACTGATGGCTGCTAAAAACTCGCCGAACGGTATTGCATAACGAAACATTTTGCAGAAAACTAAATATGTTAATTCTATACATACCTCAATAAAGGGCGGTGCTCAATTATAAATGCAAGAAGTTCTGTCTAACCATTGGCGAACTATTTTGTTGTAACATTAACATGACAGTAATGTAAACATGACAGTAATGTAAAATAATAAAACAAATCATAGAAATACTATCTGAAAATTAATTTAGTTATGACTTATCGACATGAAAATATACTCCACAGAATATATTACATAATTAAAAATCTCACATTTTTGTGTCGATTCGAACTTCAAAAAGTGTATATTTCGGTTAATAACATCCCAACGATGTTAATCACACGTTTGTTTTAACATTTGAACATATAACAGCTCATAATAATCTACTACCTAACATGATACTTGTAGTGAGTGAAAAACTTAAGAGTTTGCACAGTTTTAGCACTTTGAAAATTATTTACGATTCAGTAAAATTAATTGCATGTATCGGTAAAATTTTAAAAGCTATTTGGTCGGTATTATGATTTTATCATGCACACGTCCTTTAAAAGTACTCACTTTCACTGGGGAAAAAATATTTGTAATGTCAAATTATGGAGAACTTAATTGTATGAGGAACTTCACAGTTGTAATAACATTAACTACACGCTATAAAAAACTAATTACTGGTAGCAGACAACTTGCGATACTAAAGATGTGCATCGTAATTTCCTCTTATACAGACATTACTGTAACATAACATGACAACATAAACACATAAAAGGACAATATGAATAAATCCTAAAATAATTCGGTTAGTACTTTGGATACGATAGTAGGCTAAATGAAAAAATACAACTTCTGAAAATATTTGAACCTAAACCATTATCTCCTATAGGCTACGAAGTCAAAATGCTAACACCTAACTGTACACTTACAACATGTAGTCTAATTAGTTATATTTAACAAATTTAACTTAATAACTATGTTATACATTTATAGTGTGTGCACATTCTCTGCAAAGTGTTTAATAACGTTCATAAAGATCGGATGTGAAAATTACTGTGCAAGTTGTAATATTACTAGCATCATGCCGACACCGCGTCAGCAACGTGGTCTATACTAAGTGAGATACTGTGTTAATAAGTCTTTGTCGCACTTTAAACTATGGCTCTAACGTAACATTACTGTTATTATATCAATCAATACAGAGAACGCAGATGCATAAATATTGTGCCGATTTGTAATAAACGTAACCTTCGCGCTTACGTCCGCTATGTCTGATAGTTACTTCCCGATCGTGAAGCAGCCCTCGATAGCAACATATAGCACTCGAGAACTCCCGATCGGGTTGAAACGAGAATCGAAAGTAACCGAGACACTACATATAACTTAGAATACTCAAAACTTGAAATTTTCCAACAATCGTTATTCCATGTTCGAGATGTTAATTAATTCCGAGGAACTTAGAATAAAGTCCCACGACACGCAATTTAATGATAGTCGTTTCAGGTTCATAGCTAATATAATTTTCGTTATTACACTAACTTTTCAACATACTAAATAAAACTATTTTAATGACATGCATTAATATAGGTTCATTATTACAGTTAGTTATTTTATCACTGTATTGTCCGATGGAGGAGGGAAATTTACAAGATTAGTAGAGAAGTACTAGTGTTGGGAAACTTAGGCATCTTCTGTTAAGGTTTCGTTTTCCTTATCCTAGTTACTAATGCCTGTAGCACACCCACATATAAGCATTGTTCTAAAGAAGACTGCATATTTCAGATGTACCTCACACAACACGCGATATATATATATATATATATATATATATATATATATATATATATATATATAACAAACGATTAAATTAAATAAAGCTTTTGTCGTACGGATACGAGCATAGTTTGGATGTGCTGATATATAATGTCTAATGATAATATTTACATGTTACAAGAAGTCATGAGAGAATAAGTATTGTAAATTGAACTTCCTCTTTGTCGCTGCATCGCTAAAGCCAATATTCTGTGGCAAAAATATTTTTGCACTGTTTGGTTTCAATGCCTAGACATCTGCACCTATACTTCATGGTCAGTGATTGGCTGTTTTAACTCTCATTTGTCTTGGAGTTCTACTGACATATCTCAGACCCAGGGTGTCACAACAACCTTATTCTGATAAGCACAATCGAATGAGAGACGTGTCTGAACAAAGACAAGCTACCAACAACTACGAAGCAGAGCTGCCGAAGTGCACGTGACACATTGAAACAAAGTGCTGCAAAATTTTTTCGCAGACTCGTGGCTCTATGCATCACAAAGAAAATTTTGCGTACACTCAGTGGCGGCTCGTGGGTTGTTGCCAGGCAGTGCACAAGTTTCCCCGAGAACTGTACACTCGTATAAACGCGCCGCCGTATACCAATGACCATGAAATACCTACTGGCTACTTATTGTGTTGTGACCAGTCAGTAATAAGCAGCACCTACATACCAGCGTGTCAGTGGCTGTAGCATCAACTAGCGCACAACCATATACAGTTCTCTGCAACTTGTGCCCTCCCTGGCAACAAACTACGAGCCGCCACTGCGTACAATCATTCTTTTACGGAAGAGTTAAATTTTGATGTGTTTTATTTTGACCTGTGGTACAAAATTCCTTGACTTCAGGTTTGATATGCAGTGCTGTTGAGAATTTATGGACGGCATTAAGCGGAAAGGAACCAACCCACAAATTAATCGATTTGTAGATAATAATACCACGTAGAGGGAGAATGTCTGAAGTACGTCTTAGAAAAAGAAGTACTAAATCACATTTTTTGACGAAAAATAATATCCCAGAAAAAATGGTTTATATAAGTTTTAGTAACACACAGAAAATTTTGACCTGAATATCTCAGTTCCAGTTAACTGTGGGTTGGTTGCTTTCTGTTTAATGCCGCCCATATGAGCTAGCTTATGCAGTTTTTGTTTGATTGGCGAGGAAGACGTGCGATCTGGAGCGTGGACTGTTTTGTTGCAGGAAGAAGCTGGTGGGGCAGGAAGAGCAGTTCAAGAAGCAGTTGGCGGAGCTAAGCAGCCAGCTGAGCGACAGGGACGCAGAGCGCAACAGACTACTCTACAAGATGGAGGAGCTTCAGAGGGACGTGTCTGTCAAGAGCGCCGGCATGGAGCGTGAGTACACTGCAGAATATACTGTATATTTCTCAAAAGATAATTAGGCTCATCAAATGTGCGGGGATGTTCCCTTATACAGCGAGGGAATTATGATTTCTCTTATTTTCGAGTGTTGCGGCGGGGGTTCAGTGGTCAGACGGTATTAGACATGCCTGTACTTAATAATCACGGGGCACTGGCGTGCCTACAGGAATCAACCAATAAAATATGTTGCTATTATCGAAGTCGGGATACTGGAGTGTTCGTTCCCAAACGCTTGAACGCTACTGGATAGAGATTTACCTGCACCTACCAGTCTAATGTTTCATCAGAGAACTCAAGAGTTGTGTACAGTCATGTATAAGCAACACTTACCTTGCACACACACACGCTTGGCCGCTATCAGACCACTCGCTTTCATCACGGTGGTCTGGTTTCGATTCCCGCTAGGTAAATATCGGAGAAATTCGCGGGTTCATTGACCTGTAGACTTGCCACAAAGAATATCTACGTGCTCAAGCAAACAGCAGCTGCTCACTGGCTGCTCGATGACACAGTGATACCCCATTCTTGTGTCTGCATTTGGTTACATTATATCTAATTGGCTCAGCAACCTCCTGGAGTAGTAAAATTGTGAAAGTGACACAAACTTACAGTTACTTGAACTGTAGCCTATGCCCAAGAGTACACGTGATTTTTTTCAATTTCCTGCCGATTGGCAGAGCCAAGATTTTGTGGCCTCAAGATTTTTGCATCGTTTGGTTTCAGTGCTTAATGTGCACATCTGCAGCTCTGCTTCATGCTGTACGATGGGATATTTTACTCTTAGGGTGCTGTGTTGGGGCTCTAGACAATTATTTTTGCATATTTCAACCAATGACGTCACTAGGTGCATCCTACTATCACTCTCTGAATGGTTGAATTTTCTACCAGGTATGAAATTTTCTACAGAATATTGTACACAAACAAACACAAAAACTTTTATGAAGACGGCCAACAGTTCTGTTTAAATCTTCAACAGAAACCTCTATACTAGCGGCAGCGACTATGCAAGCTTCCAGGAATTCATCTAAAAGAAAATTGCATTGTTGCATATGGTTTAACAGTATGATACTGGTTGTCAAACTTGACTGAGAACTACGCACTGGAGAAAAAATTGACCTTCTTCTGTAGCAATTCTCATGCTGTTCAAATTGAGTCAGTGCTCGGGTCCGGATGGAGGTCCTTTCTGGATTGTTCCTACAACAATATCATCCGTCGCAAAACAGTTGGTTATGTATAAGGAACCATCAGTTCTTTAAGGAAGACACAATCTGTTCTGTAGATAGAACTATAAATTCAGTAATCTAGGAACATTTTGATCTGTAAAAGGAATAATGAGTTCTCTAGGGAATGAACAATCGGTCCTTCAATTCTGTCGAAGGAACGAAGTGTTCTGCTGCAGGGACGATAATATTGGAAGCGAAACATGATTACAGGAATCTCCACAGTTTAGTTTTCAGAGGAATTTATTTTTCTCGTTGAATCTCGTGGTCATGACAGGCTAAATAGTGAGCGGCCATACAGCTCCTGGTGACAGCAACGGTGTGGGCAGTGCGCTCAGACAGGATCATAGCTGCTACGTGTGACTGAGGTGATCTCAAGACGACGTGGCAGGTCTCCAAGACTGTGGGACGACACGCACTCGGTCATCGTTCTCTCATCAGCTAGTGGGCTAGTTGAAGGACATCCGCGGAGATCATTCAGGTTCTCCATTACCTCAGTCGAAGTGTATTACGATATACAGCTACAAGTCTTGCATTAATAAACTATGGTATTTTCTCATGAATAGAGCCAAGCTTTTGTCGCGAAAAAATTTTTCACCCAGTTTGTTTTAGTGCTTTTACGTGTACATCGCCATCTCTGCTTCATTATAATTGGCAGCGTATCTTTGTTCAGCCACGTCTCTCATCTGACTGCATCAGTCAGGATAATGTTAATATGACACCATACGTCTGTAATTGGCCAGTAGAACTGCAAGACAAGTGAGAGTTGAAACAGCCAACCACTGGCCATGAAGCATTGCTGCAAATGTGCACGCAAGGCATTGCTACCAAATGGCGCAAAAAATTTTCACCATAAAATCCTGGCTCTAATAATTAATAATTTTTTAAAGATAAGTTCTCAAGTAATGATGTTTTCATCTGCTGGGAGCAATAAACTGGTACGCTATACGTACGAGACGGCAATAATATCGCCTGTATTCGCGTAGCACTGTATTGATGCGCGGTGTTTTCTTAGTATAAGTAGTATTTCTTATATCGGCGGCGCGTGACGTAAAGTCAGACGAGTGCTGCACTGTTTTTGTTTACGAAGTGTTTCTGAAACGAAATTTTAAATGGCGCAAAATTATGTTAAGGGTCATTAATGATCGTTGTTGTAACATTTTGGAAAAAAAATAATTTACTAAGTATTTAGGTATCCAGTTCTGCCCCCTTTCCCCATATAAAGATTTATTTACAGAAGCCTTCGTGGGCGCACGTCCATTTCAATCGGCTGAATGGTATGTGAACGCTTACTGTTCAGACAGACATATCTTGTAACTGCAAATTTTACGATTATTATTTGCAGTGGGACAAACTTTCTACAGACCAGTTTTCGAAAGAAAAAAATTGTAATACATTGTCGATTATGCACAGTGATGAGGTTATATGCGGTTCACTTTAAAGTGAGCACTTCCGAACACTTATAGTAGTCGTTAAAATTTATTTATTGGGGCTACAGAAGTAAAGTTTTGAGAGTTGTGAAATGTTTACACTAGTTTTTAGTTACATGGGAATATTAGTTTTTCAAATACTATATATTGAGACATAATGGCTCACAGAAAGTTGTGAGCAATGCTCAGCTTATGCTGAACAGCCTATATTTTTGTAGTGTAGAACGTGCGGGCGAGAGAGCTGGCGCCGTCGGTCCAGCGCGTCGCGACATTCAAGCAGCCGTGTCTTGGTCGGCCTGATGCCAAGTGTCTTCGTTAGTATCAACCCCGAGTTATAGAGGACGAGCAGTGGCGAGCCGCGAAGATTTATTTGGCGAGGCCAGCTCACATTGCAGCTGCAGCGACACCGCCCGTCACTGGCGCCTCCAGAGCTGCCTGGCCTTCGTAGTGAAATTCTAAAAATGAACTTTGCCCAAGAATAAAATACCGTTTCCTGTATTCTCAGCGTTTGTTTTATAGGCGGTTCAAGGTCAAGTGGATAAGCACTTTTGAATCTTCGGTTGTTTTTCTTCCTTTCAGTTTATTTGTAATTTTCTGCTACGTGTCAATATAAACTTATCAGTATATGCAGAGCTACTAATTTGTGGCGAAAATATTTTTGCGCTGTTTGTTTCAGTGCCTAATGTACGTGCACATCTGCGTCTCTGCTTCATGGTAAATAATGGGTAGAGACACTGAAAAAATCGCGAACATGTTTATAAATAGTTTCCAATAAACTGTATTATATTAACCGTGACACTTGTGAACAGTTTTGGGACAAATCACACACGCTCTGTGTCCAAGCTGTGCAGTTCTAACTGGGCCTGTTGTAGAGAGAGAAAATGCTAGAAATAAACGATAGCCAATGTTGATACGAAACATTCAGTGTTATGTACATCACGTTGCAGCCTAGCAAACACTCAACTATTCATGCGCGATTTTCCAGTGTCTCTAATGATTGGTTGTATTACCTCTGCTGTACTTGGGATTCTACTGGAAAATCACAGACGTGTGGTGTCACAATAACTTTTTTATGATTGGTGTAGTTAAATGAGAGACGTGTCTGAACAAACACGCGCTGCCAATAACCACGAAGATGTGCTCGTAAGGCACTCACACAAAATGACGCAAAACTCTTTCCACAACTGTATCGTGGCTTTAAATACAAGTAGAAACATGCAGATTTCGGGGTATTTTCCGACAACAGACTAGACTGCAAGCTGTTGTTTAGTAGTTTTACGTCTCCCACTGGCCTGCAATGTCGTAGACTGTAGCGGGGAATACTTTCAGGCAATAATAAGGACCATGAACTTTCCGCGAAAAGAATTCTGCCCCAGTTTGTTTCAGTGCTTTACGTGCACATCTTCATGGTTATTGGTAGTTTGTCTTGGTCTTTCTCTTGACTGTGCCAATCACAATAAGGTTATTGTAATACCACACTTTTGTGATTTACGGGTAGAACACCAAGACACGTGAGAAATAAAACATACAATCACTGACTATGAGGCATAACTGCAGATGAGTAATTAAGGCATTGAAACAAACTGGGGCAAAATTCTTTTCGCGAAAAGTTAATGGTCCTAGCAGTAATTAAAAGTTCGACGGTAGAGTAACCAATCGCGTGTAAAGCAGTCAAATACAACTGGTGAACAATAAAAAAATAGACCGTGCTCGAGTATGCACATATGTGTGGAGTCACTTAGGTCACCAAATAACGACACAAACTACGCATATGTCCGTTTAAACACAGCGTATAAGTTGCACCGTACTCTTAAAGTTAATCTTTGGTTACAGTAAAGCATATTATTTCATTATTAATGTCTGCAAGACAGTCTTAAAATGTGTTCTCTTTGTGGCGAACAGCCTGGGATAAATCACACACGAGGTTCTAGCTTCTCAAAGGTGACGTGGTGATAGCCTGTCCCATCAGCTATCCTGGTTATATTACCGAAGGAATCACCTCACATTTTGCAAGTAACCAACGGGGCGGACTTACGATCGGGTTGAAGGGTTTCCTCGGCGATCGTCCGTTTTTCCGTCCTTACGTTCGGCCCCTGCTCTCCCACCCAGATTTCTGTTACACTACCTCCCACCAAGGCGATCCGGGTTCGATTCCCAGCGGGGTCGGTCCCCGGATTTTCGCACGTGGGAATCGTGTCGAACGATGCCGCTGGTCCGCGGGTTTTCTCGGGGATCTCCCGTTTCCCCCGCCAAAATCTCTCTCATTCTCTCACTCATTTACACCTCGACTTGAGCACAGAATAAATAAGTAGTAAGTCACCAATGTTTAGTATCCACGTGGTTTTGTTTATATTCCTGTACTCCCCGAGAACTGGGCCGTCAACAACAACGAGAAAGCTTCCGCGAGTCGCATTATTTATCCTGTGGCATGACTGTGATTCTCTCGTCATGCCTCTTCATTGCACGGCACTGATTGTTATCTTTTTAGAACTTTTCGCCATTTTGTTATCCTCTAGTTAATTCATCTTGAGTCATCGAAGTCTTGCAAGACGACCCATCAAACTCTTCTAGTCTTCTACCAATTCATGTGAAGCCGCACTACAATTCATATATTGTATTGTTGGTCTTCCGTTGCGAATTGGAGACCTTTCAGCTCTAGCTCTTGGTGGAGTCAACATAGATAGCTCGTGTTGACGTGTTGTGTAATGTCTTCAACACTGCGTGCTTAACATAACAGCGATGCTACCCATCCCAACTGGAGGGGCGTGGCAATAAAGTTTCAGTGGCCAGTGGATATTAAGCTGATTTCAACTAAAGTGCTGGCCATTCGTCTGTTGGTGTCTGGAACTAGGCGAAAAGTCTTTATCACCGCTTGTCACGCTCTCCCCACACCGTAATAAAAGTATTTGCAAATCACTGCAATGATTTATAGGCGTGTTAAAAAGTAGGTATGGTAAAATGGTTTGCCCATACATTAATGATACAGGTCTATTGATGTTACCACACTTTTGTAAAAACTATGCTCAACATTAGCTCTGTTTAGAAGTTAAAGTATTCTAAATGTCTCGTATTGTATGTGGATTAAAAATTTACATTACTGTTTAGGAACCATTTTTACAGTGCGCTTATTTTGCGACTTTTTGAGAGCCAGTCTTTTTTGTCCGAAGTGGCAAACTTCCTAGTTATTTCTGTCACTGTTACATTGGCTCTTTCTTCTGTTAGTAGGACTATAGGTATCGCACCTGCAAGCACTTACAATGCTTCAGTTAAGGCAGTACCTAAAATGCGCCTTGGTAACCGCCAGCAGAGCTGTTCGTTGTTGAGGTTTCACGAGCAGAAGATGAACAGTTGCGATAAAAGATAAAACCCTGTGGTTAAGTCCAGAGCTAAAGTTAGGGTTTTATTTCGGGGAGTATCCTTCACTACAGGCACAATTAAAGCGCGCTGGTTAAGGCCTTGTTACAGAGTTTTGCAGTGATTTCGAAAATATTATTTATTGCTATCTAATACTCATATCAAAAGTTCGCTGCAGAGTTTTGACACTTATATGTTATAATTTGTAGCTGAATTTTTTGTAGAATTATACTGAACGTTTTTTTAGATTTCATTACCAAAAGTACCACGTTTTTTGTCGTAAAAATAAGCAAAAATGAAGGAAATTATTTTTTTTTGCTGGTGAATGGTACATTATTTTTAAAAACGCGTCCACAGTTTTGTGCATCGTGTGATTGCACATTGACTCAAATTTTTTCAAAACTTTTCGTTAAAAAGTATTTGAGTTATTGGCACCAGTCTGAAAAAAACTCGGGAACAAGCCCTTAAGGAATCGACGGGAAGGGAGAAAGGAGAGAAAGGGAGTTGAGGAGGTTTTACGGTGGTCCTGACCCGAGGAAGTTAGTATTTTAAAGAATACACCGATAAAATATTGAAATATAAGCAGTTCTAAAATTTAAGTATTGACTTATTAAATACCCTACTAACAGACGTTGGAAAAAACATTTAAACCTCAATACTACAATATTGAAGGTTTGGGGAGCAAGCACGTGATCCGGTGCCCCCACCCCCTTAAATTCTAAATACGGCAACCAAATAAGCAACACATTTTATCAGTACCCTTTTACACAATAAATAAATAATAAATAAATCCGATCCATTAAATATTTCAGAGGATATTTCGACAGACAAATACCGTCGAAACTTGCGCCCCTCCCGGCCAAGGTTCTGTTAGGTGAATTTTCGCGGGCCTACTTGGAGGGTTGTAAGACCCCAGGTTATTTCCGGGCGAGGGGGTGGGCGTCCAGACGTCGCTAGGCCGAGCGTCACGGTGCCCTTCCAGCTCCTCGGCGAAACACGAGCCCACCCAGCAGTGCGCCACTTTTAGAACAGGCGGCCGGCGCCGCGTAAACATTTACCGAGGGACCGCTGGCCGGCGATAACTGGCCACCATTATAAATATGGCGAGTCTGCCCAGCCTCCCCGAGCAGACCAGGTCGTGTGTGGTATCTACTACCCGCTCCGCACACGTTGACCCTAACTATCATAGACCGCGATAACTGGCCGCCATTATAAATATGGCGAGTCTGCCCAGCCTCCCCGAGCAGACCAGGTCGTGCGTGGTATCTACTACCCGCTCCGCACACGTTGACCCTAACTATCATAGACCGCGATAACTGGCAGCCATTATAAATATGGCGAGTCTGGCCAGCCTCCCCGAGCAGACCAGGTCGTGTGAGTTATCTACTACCCGCTCCGTACACGTTGATCCTAACTATACTGGACCGCGATAACTGGCCGCCATTATAAATATGGCGAGTCTGCCCGGCCTCCCCGAGCAG
>PNEQ01128616.1:0-80925 GCA_003012365.1 Medauroidea extradentata
TGCTAATACTCAATTTGAGCCAATTTTAGCAGCTTAACCACAGTTGAGGTATCACAGCGTATTTATTCGTGCGTGTTTTTTGCAGCAGCAACACAAGAAAGTTTGTCGACGTCTTCAACTAAGGTAAGTGCGTAGTATGTCCATTTAACTGCGGTCGGGTAGGCAGGAAACTTTGAAAACAAGAGACGTGATCGTCTCAAGTGTACAACACGTATATTCCCTGCTGTGTGTTATATATGTCTTAAATTACATATAATTACCAAAAAATACACGAATTCAGCAAAATCTAAGAATTAACACCTTATAATTTTTTTTAACATTTGGACTTTTTTTACATTAAAGGTACGGCAAAGTTAGAAATGTTGGCTATAATTTGTTAAATTAATACAATGGGGTCTCTAGGTATTGGATTTTATATAATCAGAATGGACATGCAAAATCTGCGTTATTTTCTGGCTGCAGACTAGATTCGAAACTGCTGTAGGTGGGTTAGACGTCTCCCGCTGGTCGCTATAGTCGCGACCTGCCGCGGAGAATACTTCCACGAAGTAACGACAAGTTCCAAGTGTACTGACCAATCTTTTATGAAGCCATCACATACATAAGTTGCATCACATTGAGGCTTATGTCCAGATTACGTTCTGGTACGTGCACAGCACTGAAGCCTAGTTTGTTGCCACATAATGCAAATTTGCATGTTCCTATTCATCAGTTACATATACACTGCAGATTCCTGTATGTGATAAATACGACATAGCGTAACACGAAGGAATTACGAACTGTTATGTTCGAGAATTTGAACACCTACTATTTTTTAAACTTATACGGATGCATAGTTCTTTAACTAAGCGTTGTCAATTTCTTTATTGAGAACTGTTGGGCTGTAGAAGTACGTGCTCTACGAACATTGTACTAATACTGAAATATTTTTTTACGCTGTAGTGTTTAGCCTACTGGAAAAAAAATATATGATTTTGTGCTAGACTACGAAAATTCCGGTGCTTGATACGGACAACAAATGTGCGAGGATCTCATTTAATTATTAACGCCAGACCGCACGGCAAGGAACGCCAGTTCACAAATGCACTGCAGACTGAAACCAATCCACCGCATAGGCCGGCCGAGATGGGAAGAATGGAGGGGGGCAGTGGAGGAAGAGGGAAGGGGGTATTAAAAAGCGAGAGTGGGGGAACATGGCCACGCACCACTTTCCCCTCGTCTCGTGAGGAGGAACACGGCCTGTTACGAGGGGTAGACTACTTGACGAGCTCTACTTTACAATATTACGTGTATGTATGACGGGTTGCACGTCAGGGAGGAGGTGAAAACACTGTTTGTTTTCTTCTTCCGCCTCGTTGCTTTCTGGAGCTACCGCCGCCATTTCGCACCAAATAAATCTCACCTTACAAACATCAACAACCACGGAATATTGGGGGCAACAAAAAGTGATTCTGATAAAAACACGATTTTGTGGCAAAATTACTTTTGCATCAGTTGTTTTTAAAATTCCTATAACACTTTCAAGTAAGCACATCTTAAAATTAATTCACGGAAGTTAACAGCTATTGATTTTTTTTTCTACTATGGATGACAAGTCATTGAATTTTTCCAGCCAAATTGGTTGCCACTGTAGGGTGACCCACGGACAAGGTACGGTCACAGAACAGCTAAGAACGCAGAAGCGAAACTGCCACACACGAGGTGAACATGTAACTTGATTGGTGGAAAGTCCGTAGCGAAGTTTAAAGCACGTTTCTATCTCAGTTCCACATAAACCCAGTTAGTACATCTTCAAGGCCGCTTTTAGTTATGTTGGAGAGTTTTGAAACAGAAATATGTCAACAATGGCCGCAAAAAATATATATTTCCTTGTACATAACAACGCATTTGAATGTTGTGACAGGCGGCGCTCTTGTTGACACACACAAAATAAAAGTTGTATAAACGAGTCCCAAGTCGCCCCACGTGGTCTCAAAAATACCCCAGCTCAGGGCAATTTTATAAGAATGTGAAACCCAGGGCAACATAAATCTAAGCCGAATCCCCTCCCCCACCTTTTTTTTTAGATGATGCAGTGATACATTTTAAAGAATGGCATATTTGTCTTTGTGTAGGCAGGTAGTCACTAATACAAACATTATAGATACAAGTACCACAATAAAAAGCATTCAGTTCACACAGAAATATTATACTAGTAAAGCGAAAATAACGTAAGGTATTAAAATGCAGTTCTTACACAGTTAAATAAATACTGTACTTCGAACTGTTGTGTCACATGTAATGAAACGCAAGTTCAAAAATAATTATTAATAATTTTTTTTTAATTCAAAAGTGAAGCACCCTAGAACGTGAGGTTTGTGGCAAATGCCGCTCTTACCTCCCCCCCCCCCTTCCCAGAGACGAACCAGTCCCAGCTTACGGTGTTTAAACAGTTCAAAGTTGTATTTTGTATGAACCACATAACTGACACAAACTCTTGAACACGTGCGAAATCCTGCGGCCCGTCAGGTTAGTTTCGTAATAACCGACGCCCAGCAACCAAGCATCGTCGTTGAGAGCCAGTGGACAAGTCGCGTCGCTGCACGTCTCGCTCGAGTGCGCGCGAGCCGTCGTCCTAAAAGATCCAGTTTGTTTGGGTTTTCCTGCGGGTAGGTTTCCGCAAGTAACGAGGACAGCGGGCAGCGCACGACAAGTTGCAGAGCGACCGGCAGAAGTATGGTAATGTTGTGCCAGGTCGCCGTTAGGTAACCGTCCACCACGCCTGGCCGTCGCAGCACGTGTTCCATATGATGGCATACTTCCCTTCCGACACGACTGCACTACAGAGTACGTGGGTATACAGAAGCCAAGTGGCATGGCTGTGCCAAGGTTAATTCTACAACAAGTGAGAAAGATAACGCGTTTCTTACGGGAGGGTTTGGCACAGGGAAACATTCTGCCGGTAGCTACCGCCACTCTACATTTGAATTTGTGAATATCCACAGATTCAGGCTGATAGATGGAGCAGTTTCAAACATTTGAATAAGTGAAAACTGTCACTGTTTAATTAGTGAATATTCACTTATTTCCTTTAAGAGTGCCAACATCTCACAAGTGAATCAGTGAATATTCACAGGTTTTTCCAGTTGTCTTCAAAGAACAGTTTTCACTTATTGAATCAGTGAGAAATTACTGAAAAATCTGTGGATGTTCTCTAATTAACTTGTGGAATGTTGGCACTCTTTATCGAAACCGGTGAATAGTCACCAATTTCACAGTGTTTTTTCACTGATTGAATTTGTTGAAACTGCTCCATCCATCGGCGCGAATCAGTGAATATTCACTCATTCAGATTTAGAGTGTAATAAAAAAACAAAACGATTGTAAAATTAAATTTAACGAGGCTTTGCACAGACAGAAGTTATTTAACTTAGTTTTAAAGTAAAACAGAACCAATTTTTGCTTCTAAATTATCAATCTCCCATAATTCACGAAAGCTCTGTGATTGGTCAGTTTACTATTCTTACCGATACCAACGTAACAAGAGGAAAAAATTGTCCCTTGTCATACTTTTTACAAAATCTTTCTAATTTGTATAGAATTGAAATGACATGGCGGCTCATCTGATACGGGTGAACTTTGGCGTTTATTGGCTGCCCGAGGTTGTTGATGCCAGGCCTGTGTATGATATGCTCCAGCTAGTTACGGCAGGTTTCCTATTGGCCTGGCTGGCAGCCAGCAGGAAAGCCGCCTGACTCTGATTGGCGGTAGGCGGCTCCGCTATGTTGGGCCAGCGAAGCCATTTTGTTGGCGGGTGTGACTGAGTTTGCCATCCTACTAATTATTTCACTTCTATATTACTAAATATTCTGAGACTCTGGTTAAGGTAGAGAACCTGTCGCCATCTTGGATTTAAAAACTGTGTTATCCCGAGCAGCGGCCGGTGGATTGTTGCAAGGCAGGCATGTAGAGTACGCTTCTGATACACGTGCCGTATACAACGATTAGTAGCTACTAGCATAGTTCGCGTTTTTTCTGACTATAGTATAGACTGCAAGCAATCGTTTGCTCGCTCGGCTTCTTCCACTAGCATACAGTGTCGTGGCTTGCAGCGGGTAACGATTATGGCCAGCAATTAAAATTCCCACCATTACATAATAGCTGGTGGCTAATAACCTTACACACTCAGTTCAAGGTTGTATCGGTTCAATGAAGTCTAGACTGTTCCCAAACATCACAGTGAATTTCGAATGTTCTCTAATGATTAGAGGGTCGTGAATTTCGCGAATTAATTTGACAGCAGCATAAATTTCTCAATCCTATACAAGCACTGGCCACAACCGTTAATTTATCGGCTTAAAACCGTACAAGCGGTTAGCAAGTGATAGCACTGGGAATCATATAATCATTTACATAGAGACCGAAAAAATTATCGAGTTCACTGACCTGTAGGCTTGTGTGAAAGAATATTTGTGAACTGAAGCAGGCAGAAGATACTCATAAACTGCTTGTTGTTGAAGTGATACTGATCCGTATTAGTTACATTGATTTTTCCCCCGATTTCCTGCGATAGCGTACTGAATACGTCACGGTGGACATTTTAAGTACTAACATTTATGGAATTGTTTCATTAATTTTTCTTGTGAGAATGCGGAACTTAATTTGCAAACGAGTTCTTCCTGCAACTCCAAAAGCCAACTTGTACAGGAAGTCCAACAATGTTGGGTTTTAACTGTTCGCTAAAGTAATTTTCTATGCCTTTCTAAGTGGAGACGCACAGAAATTAACATGAAAACAAAATTTCCAGCAATTAATTCCCCTTAATGTGAACGTCGATCTGTATTGGGGGATTAAAAAAACCGTTCTTATGAGTGATTGCGTACTAATTTTAGCGTTTTACTATGCCAGTCGTTTATTCCAAGTAGAGAAGTATTTCAGGTAGGCCTATTGGTGTTTACATAATAATCCAAGTGCACTTTTCTTGCGTCGAAAAGTACACCGAGCTAACTGTTTGTAAGCATTCGATCACAACCCAGCTAAAGTGCGACGACCGAACGAGAATGGACAAAGTCTATTCCGCGAACGACTGTACTTTTTTTAACAGCAGGTATGTGTCCTCTCTGATTTTAAATCGAGTATATCTAGGATTATGAAGCAATGTTTTCACCTACTGAATGGGGGAGTGAAGGCGAAACTACATTACCAACATAAAATATCCTCGGAGGAGTGAAACGATGGAACGCAGTAGACCGCAGAAAACGTAAACAGAATTTTTTTTTTTTTTTTTTTTTTGGATGGGCCATGTCTCTAGGCAACTTTCTGCCGAGTCCTTCCGTCAAGGTATTCTTCCCGCGGCCTATGAAGTGTCAGATTAACTAAGATTAACTCCACTACAGGTGTGAAAATACCAATGCTAAAAGTTTGGCACAGGGAAAACGTCTGCCATTTGAGCGCTGGTATCAGTAAGTTGTAGACTGACCAATGACAGAGCTTTCCTTAACTTTAAGTTACATGAAGTTGATAATTTGAAAGCTAAAATTGGTTTATTTTTCACTTCAAATTAAAATTAAATTACTTCTCTCTTTACCACACATAATTAAAACTAATTTTAATACGCTTTCGTATTTTATTAGGTACGTTAGCATTTGAAGCGCAACTAGTGGCAGAATTTTTCCTTGTGTCAAACTCTCCCATAGTAAAACACATTTTATTTCCAACCTGTAGCAGAATTAACTATATATATATATATATATATATATATATATATATATATATATATATATATATATATATATACACACACACACATAGAGAGAGAGAGAGAGAGAGAGAGAGAGAGAGTGAGGCAAGATTATTTCGCGTATTGATTCTAGGTCAGGTTGAATGCCAATGACGCATACTTCACTACTCCTGCGATTAGACGACACATGTTTTAACACATCTTTGACGACTGCAAGCCAGTGATAAATGAGGAAACAAGTCGTGTGGTAACACGTGTTACAGTTAGAAGCCGATAGATATCTGACTATGGCCAGTGTGTGTATAGGTCTGAGAAGTCTACGCTGTTGCCACGCGAAATACTCGTGCCTGTAGTTATATGATTATGAACGTAGTAGCGACAAACCCTAGAAACAGAAGCAACAGCAACATGCGGAAGACTAGTGAGTGGAGAGGACAATGACTCTGAGACAAGAGGCTGACGTCGCGGTGAAGGGACTTCACGACCTACACGGCAGACAACGTCGCGTGTGTCTGCTAGTCAAGAGAGCGTGCAAGGTAGTGGGAGGGGGGAGGAGACGCGAGTGCTGCCGAGCACTTCCGGTGGCAACGCCTCGCCGCAGCACATCTTCACGCAACACGTTTTTTATTTTCTTTTGGAGGCGTTGGCCTTTACTGCAGCCACGCTGCATCGCCGGCTATTTCCGCCATATGTACTCACACTGCCTATTTTCCCTTGACTGGTAAGTACACATCGCTACTTGGCGATGTCTGTACTAATTCGAGAATTGCCTACTGGACGTGGCATCAGGCATCACACTCGTACATCGGACGTCGGTAAGTACAGCTTGGCTTGCAACACACCCTCGCCATGCCACAGTCACACACGCCCCTCCTAGGCATTCCGCAACCCGCCCAGAAATTCAGCCTATACTGAACGAGGTAAACGTAAACACAAGTAACAACCACACCCGGTATATTGACAGTAGCGTGCAAAATATTTCTCTGAAGGCAACATAATTTTCATATCGAAATGTCCCTACATTGATTTGTAACATATATATCATAAATTGTACCTAATTTTTTTGATAGCTATAAACCTCATAGGTTCTTTCATCTTCAGATTTTTGCACCAAAAGTATAACATATTTTGTAATGTAAATTAGCCAAAATCAGGGGGGGAAAAAAACATTTTTTTTTTTTTGCGAACGAATGGTGCGTTATTTTTCAAATGCCTAAATACAATTGTGCACCGTACGGATGCTTAAAGTGTAGAATTTTTCCTAAGCATTCCGTTAAGAAACTTTTGATTTTTTATACAAACGTGAAAAAAAAGTACTTATCGTGGTCTCAAGTGCGTTGTATACCCCAGATTCATAGTTGAACATGGCTAGGGATTTACGTGTTAAATTATAGTTGGTTTGGGGGGGGGGGGGTCGGTTACGTTTCAAGAGATCAAGACAAAACCATTATTCTGCATTGAGAAGACGAAAAAATATTGCTACAGAATACCGACGTAGGGAAAATAAAATAATGAATAGGTGTTGTTGAGTGGTTTTTGAACATGGCAGTATCAATTTGTTCTCAGTTTTCAGAATATTGCACAAAACACTTCTTTAAGGCGCCCGCTAACTGACTATGTGTTTGTGTGAGTGAGGCACGGCGGCAAGGGCGATGTTGACCGGCTCATCTGGTGCGCTATCACCTCTACCGCAAGACACTGAAACAGCGTGCAGTGGTATATAAGATCGCTTGCCTGGCTGGACACTTTCAGTGGTAAAAAGTTTTAAGCAAAGAGTTGGTTCACGTGAATCCCGCAAGTACTTTTTCAGATGTTATTGGATCAATAAAGCTGTATGTAGCCATTTTGAAGGGTTCCGAAATTATTTGTCTTACCGAGATAATGTTTTGAAACTACCTTTCCGTCATCGTTTGAAGTGTATTTTCTTCTTGTACGCTCTAAATCTGAATTAGTGAATATTCACTTATTCACGCCGATGGATAGAGCAGTTCCAACAAATTGAATCAGTGAGAAACCACTGTGAAATCGGTGACTATTCACTGATTCCGATGAAGAGTGCCAACATTCCACAAGTTAATTAGTGAATGTCCACTGATTTTCCAGTAATTTTTCACTGGTGCAATAAGTGAAAACTTCTTTGAAAACAACTGAAAAAAAAAAACCCTGTGAATATTCACTTATTCACTTGTGAGATGTTGGCACTCTTAAAGAAAATAAGTGAATATTCACTAATTAAACAGTGACTATTTTTGCTGATTAAAATTTTTGAAACTGCTCCATCCATCAGGGTGAATCTGTGAATATTCACTAATTCAGATTTAGAGTGTACATTGGTACAATGAGCACATGTGGAGGGGTTTCGTTAAAAAAAAACGTATTTTCGAACACACTGCAAGGCATTTTAAGCGCATGATAGGCAGCGGTCATAAGGATACTACAGTAATGTGCGTCGGTGGTGGCATGTACGTGATATGAGAAGTGACCTAGCCTTAATGACAGACTATTCCCTATCCTTGCTCACACCACAGACACAGACTAAATAGTAATACAGATGTGAAATGACGTGGCGGCTCATTGTATACGGGCGAACTTCGGCGCTAATTGGCTACCTGAGGTTGTTGGTACCAGCCCCGTGTATGTTCGGCTCCTGTATGTTACTGCAGGTTCCATATTGGTCTAGCTGCTTGGAGGCCTTAGCTCTGACGTATCTAGGGGTTATACTGGCAAATCACAGACTTATGAAGTTGTAGTAATGTTATTGTGATTGGCAAAGTCAAATGAGAAACATCACTTCACAAAGACACGCTGCCAATTACCATGAAGTATAACTGCATATGTGCACATTAGTCACTGAAACAAAGTGGGGCAAGATTCTTTTCGCCAAAAACAGGTGTCCCTACTAATATTCGTAGGCAGTGGCGAACACCTGGGTACCTTGAGTTAACTTTTCACTCGCCACTGGTGCCAACATTTTCATAAAACACTGCAGTAACTTGCGGATCATTTGACAGGACGGAGATAAGAAATTAATTTTCATTTTTTCACAGTGCCTTGTATTTTTAGATAGAAAACTAAGAACAAACAAGAACGAAGTATAAAGTAGCAAAATATGTTAGGAAAGCTTAACAAGATCGTGATGTCATACAAATAATAAATAATATAAAAAAAAAACATGACTGTCGAAGAGTCACGACAGCTTCTCAGAAATGTTCGTGAGCGCTAGGTTTATTACAATGCTCCGCCCACGACTTCTGCGGTTGGTCCGTGAATCATAGGTTTGCTCGCTACAGCCTGTGATGCATCTAATAATTAATATACAAGGGCTATTTAGATACCGTTAGTGACATAGCCAATACAAAGGAAGAAAAGATTTTTCGATCACGCAAAGCAAAACAACGGTGCGAACGAAAATAAAATTGCAACCCAGACATTCGTAAATGACTCTAAATTACATGATTATATGTTGAAATAGACCCTATAAACTAATATTAATAACAAAAATAAAGTAAAATTAAATTTATGTTTACAGTATCAAAATAGGCTGGTCATCAGCGAAATGATTAATATTTTTGTTTCGCAGATTGCAGAAGGTGATTTAACGCGATAGTCACACTTTTACACCATACACACACCTTCATATATGTGTGTGTCTATATTTAAGTTTGTGGAAAAGATGAATACAGGGAAGGGAAAAAAATGAAATTGACAGTTTAAAAGTGTTCTGTTAATCGTTCAACGACCAAATCCAGCAAGGCCAACGTCAGACAGCTCAATACGGGTTGATCGTTTACATTCATTTTAGTCCAGTCACCACTTCTCGAAATAAAAAAAAAAACACGTTTTCCTTCAATGGACAAGAATTTCGGCTTACGTATTCCATGGTGTACAATTTCATAGGATAAGTTTCGGAGCAATACCGGAAATATCAGCTCGGTGATATCGACTCAAAGTGTTCTGCACGCATTGAACGTGTTCCTTAACTTAGTAATGCATCGACTCAGGTTCTGTGGGTCATGTGTTTGGTCCTAACTATCTGATCTAAAAATATTTGTCCCCATATTATTTACCTTCCCATTTTCAGACACATACCGCGGAGATTTGAAAATGTAACCTTCTCAGTAATTAATATTTAGATTAAGATCTTGATTTGCCTAGGTGGAAAAAAAAATTATTATAATACTTACACCACTAAGGGTATCCACGCCATCATATTTCCTGTGCGACAACTATATATTGGTAACCGCAAGTAAGTTGTAAACATCTTGGTTCTTTTAATAATGGCTTAACGTAGTTGTTATACGTTACCTGTCCACATTTAATTCCTCTATACGTAACCTAGTTTTTTGTAGTAAAATATGGCATTCTGCAGTCTGTAATACATGTTGTACTCCAGATTTTTCTCTTTGAATTTCACTCAAAATAAAAAATTAAACAGTTAATAACAGTTTTTTTTATTGTAGGTTCACTATAACTGGACCAATGGATAATTATTGCTATTAGTATGCAAGTAGTTCAAAATAAAATAACTGTTTTTCATTAAAAATTGACAAGCTCTAGGTTTTGGTCCCTAAGTTTGTAAAAATTTCTAACTTTCTTATTTATTATTAGAGGCAGTGTTGAGCTTATTAGACGCCAGTATGTCGGCTTAAAACAGTGTTTCATCTTGCACCGTGTGTGATTGTACGATCATTATGTATAGGGACAGAAAGTTTTCGCGAAAATATTTTTGCCCCAATTTATTTCAATACCTTACCTGCACATCTGCAGTTATACTTTACAGTCAGTGATTGGTAGAGGCACGATTATTTCGCATATTGATTTTAGGTCAGGTTGAATGTCAATAACATATACTTCTCTGTCATCACCGTGATCGGGCAAAAGTTGTTTTGATACACATTTGACGACTGCAAACCAGTAATAATTAAGGAAATAACTCGTGGTGAAATCACGTGGTATCCGCATGCACGGTCAGAAGCCAATGGACAATCGACAATTCCCAGCTCGTGCATATGACTGAGAAGTTTAGGCTGCTACCAGATGAATACGCAAAATAATCGTGAATCTAGTGATTGGATGATTTAAGCCTTTGTGTCTTGGGGTCCTACTTGCAAATCACAGGTGTGTGGTGTCGTAATATACTGAAAAAAGAGTACAATTGCTCGTAGTACACTGAAAAAAAAGAGTACAGTTGCAGGTACCATACTTGTGTTAAAATAGGGAAAGCAAAACAGTTTGGTTATTCAACACTCTGTTTTGTAGAAGAAACAAAGAGCCTTGTTGCTTTTACACAGCAGATGGTAACTTCTACAAAGGAGATTGTTGAAGGAACTGTCCAGAGTAGTACCAACAACCAAATTGTTTTGTTGTCCCTATTTTAACATAAGTATGATTTCTACAACTATACTCTTCTTTCAATGTAACTTCGTTCTGATTGGCGCAGTCTAATGAGACACGTCACTTCCCAAAGACACGATGCCGATAACTATGAAGCTGAGATTCAGATGTGCACGTAAGGCTCTGAAGCAAACTGAGGCAAAATTCTCTTCGCGAAAAGTTTATGGCTCTAGTCAGTGATTGGATGTTCAAACTCCCAGCACCTGGGGGCTACACCTGTACACTGTGGTGTCGCTGTTATCTTTGTTCTGATTGGTTATGGTCAACTACCAAGACGACTCTGCACAAACAAACACAGCCGACATCCTTGAAGTAGCAGTTGCAGATGTGCACGTGAGGCATAACATAGAGGGGCCAAAATCTTTCCGCCGAAACTTCCGCTCCCTAACTATGTGGCATGGTTAGAGATGATGGCATATGGCGAAAATGTTTTGTACCAACATACCCTTGAAAACGCTGTAGTTTCTTCAAACATATATGATTGGCTGATGTACGTCTGACACATCATAGCTATTTGCAGACCAATCACAGACATCAAATAATAAAATAGTGGGATTCGTATAGGCTCAGTCAAATAGGGCAACAGCTCCAAGCACAAGCTAAAGTCAGTAATCTTCTGGTAAAGCTGAACGTGCGTTGAAACCCAGAAAACAGTCAAGTTTTCCCGCGATAATCCATCATCTCTAGGCATGGTGTAACTGTTTACATACTGTTCTACGTCGTCATAGACTAAATAGTAACACAGACTTGAAATGACGTGGCGGCTCATTTGATATGGAAGAACTCCGCCACTTATTGGCTGCCTGAGGATGTTGATGCCAGCCCCGAGTATGTTTGGCTCGTGTACGTTACTACAGGTTTCCTATTGGCCTGGCTGCCGGCTAGTAGAGCAGTTGCCTTACGCTGATTGGCAGCAGGCGTTTCCGCCATGTTGGTGGCCAGGGAAGCCATTTTGCTGGCGTGTGTGATTGAGTTTGCTGTTGTATTGGCTATTTCACGTGTATATTTCCTAAATATTCTGTGACGTCGTTTCCCATTTTGTATTTTGTAAGTTGACGGCCCCAGGGAGGACGGGCTATTCGACGAAGGTGAGCCTGCAGGGGTACGCCATTGTCTTCCGCAGAAACGAGGGCGAGGGGACCCAGTTCTGAACGCGGGGAGCAGTGGCGACTCGTGGGTTGATGTCAGGTAGGGCTGCAGTTGACCAGAGCTGTACAAGGTTGTGCGCTGTTTGACTCTACAGCCACTGATGTGCAGGTGTCCCTTACTACTGAGTGGTCAGAAAACATCTAGTAGCCGGCAAATATTACATGGTCGTTGGTCTACGGCGCATTCATCAAGAGTGTACAGTTCCGACTATCTGCAGCCCCACCTGGCAACAGCCCACGAGCCGCCACTGCCGGGGAGAAAACATTAAATTTGAACACCCCCCTCTCCGGCTGGTAATAGAATCCAAGACCTTTAGCCTAGTCGGACAACTATTTACATACGAACTACAAACGCGCACCAGCGTTAGTATATGCCCAGTCGAATGAGACTACAGGAACAGCGACAGAAGAACGCTGGAAATTAACTAGTTACACTGAAGCCCAGCAGACAGTTTTATGCCATAAATCAGTGGCCCTACCTATTACCCAGTCAAAATAAAAGTACAGGAAGCACACTTGTTCCAGTGGCGTTCCGCCAAATAACGCGTCCGCCCGTGAACTCTGCGAATAGTGCGTCAAGGTCGTGTGTCGTGGACTCTACGAGCAAACACGACCGTCCTCGCTCAGGCGGCTGTTGTTTGAAGATGGTGTTTGTTGTCTCCGGCCTGGGCGCGGCCATTTACAGCCGGGCGCATCACCTCACTGCACAGCAGTGTTGCCACAGCGAACAAGAAAAAATTTCCGCACGAGGCTCAGCAAACATGTAGTGTTCTATCAAGTATTCCTACTTTAACAATAAATCAATTCCTCTGTTCTGTCCGATATTAATCCAGGTATTTATACGTACAGGCTGTCCAAGGTAAAAATAAAAACCTTTATACCTTGCTTACTTTGTCTTTTCAGGCTGTTCATGTCCTTCCACGTACGTTACCAAAATAATTGCCGTCTCACCAATAAATACAGTGTATTCATTCCACTGCTATCTAAATTTAACGCCTGGGGCCTAAACTCAACATAACCTGTTGAGGAAAGAAAATATTTGGAAAACTAGTACTAGAATATTAGTGTGTCTAACAGTACTGACCCACAGTGCTGCCAGGTGTACCAAATTTCTGATTTACACAACGTATCGAACAAACCCTCAGCCAGTTATAGTTTGTTGAAATGTGGCAGAATTCTACGTCGAAAAACATATTCTTTGTGGTATTTGTACAACTATTTCGTCTGCTCATTCTGGCAGTATTGGAAGGAGTGTTAGAATACTAGTGAATGTACTTTGTACCAGGGCCTTAAGCCGAATTCACAACCACACTTAACGTACGTACGAACACATGCACGTACATTGAGTATTAGAGATTGGATTCACTACAATATTTAATCTATACATGCGCGGAAAATGTTTATGTCATAAGAAAATGTCGGTGATAGATTATCGTAATTTATTTTTACTTTCCGCAGCGAATTAAATAATTTACGACCACAAGATAAATGATTTCTCAATATAAATTATTATTTAATTGAATCTTACGTTTTCTCATGCCGCATTCACAACCACCACTTAGCGTACGTACGTAAGAAGTAGAAAGTTGATCAACTCTACTGTACGAACGCTGCGCGATGTTGTGAACACTAGCATGCACACTCGGTGTTCCTACTTGTACACGTATGTACGCGCTTACGCTAAGTGGTGGTTGTGAATCCAGCTTTACGCACACATCTGCAGCGCTGCGGTATGGTTATTGGTAGTGTTAAGGTTAATTCTACTACAGGTTAGAAAGATCAATGTTATAAGTTTGGTACAGGGAAAATTTCTGCCACTTGAGCGCTGGTATCACTTGTGCACCAAACTGACCAATCACAGAGCTTTCCTGAATATTGAGTTACATTAAGTTGATAATATAAAATGCGAAATCGGTTTCTTTTCACTTTAAAATGAAATTAAATGACTAATATTATTTCCAAGTTTATTAAAATTTAATTTTAATACGGTTTCGTATTTATCTGGTCTCGTAGCGATTAAAGAGAAACTAGTGGCAGAAATTTTCCCTGTTCCAAGCTCTCCCATAAGAAAACGTATTTTCTTTCTAGCCTGTAGTAGAATTAACCTTAGTAGTGTGTATTTTTTTTTTTTGCAGAGACGTCTGTCATTTGATTGAGCCAATCAGAACGAGGTTAGCTGCGAAACTACGTGTCTGCGATTTCTGGGCAGAACCCCAAGACGGGCTGAGAATGTAAACATCCAATCACTGACTACGAAGCAGAGATGTAGATGTGTACGTGAGGCATTAAAACAAAGTGATACAATTTTTTTTCTCGCAAAAACTCCTGTCCTGATCTGTTATGCGCTTAGTGATGTTGTCTGTAGAAACAAGACGCCGCTTAGACGTGTATTTTATTTAAGAGCCTCACCTACCACGCGATTAAAATGCGTTGCAGCGTGTCCGTAAATGCGTATCTTAAAGAAACTATTCTACATATGCCTAATGTGTCTATGTACGAAAAGAAAACACACTCCAAACTATACCTGAAGAGTTGTTTCAAAGCATCACGGTAATTAGGAAAACCATTTCGGAGCTCCTTAAAATGACAAAAAAAACTGATTTTTCAACCTGTTGTATCTGAAAAACTACTCGCGTGATTAGTGTGAAGCTAATCTAGGAGCATGCAATGGACTTTGCTTAAAACTTTCCACCAATAAAAATATGGGGTCACCACTGAAATTGTCAGTCAGGCGAGGGATCTACAATAACACTGCAAGCCGTTTCAGTGTCTTGCGATAGAGGCGATACCGCACCAGATGAGCCGGTCTACATAGCCCTTGGCGCCGTGCCTCACTCACACAAACACACGGCCACCAGGCGGGCGCCTTAATTGAGCCTCACATCTCGTCGACATCAAGGTCATTAGAGACGGTTACACACACATGTAAAGAAGGACAGAAACTTGGAAGGAAATCGGTCATCCATGACTGAAGACCGCAAAAGTTCGCGAGTTCATTGACCTTTATACTAGCCTTCAAGACTGTCTGTTTACATGAGGCGGACAACAGCTTTATATTGGCTTATACGACAATGAAACTTGAGTAGATATGATGTTTTTTTTCTTCCATGTTCTTGACTTGTGGCTTGGATGCCTTTCGGAAAACGTCCACTCTTCGGCCCAGTCAGCTTCTGTAGTGCCCCCTGTTCTGCGTCAGCCGGGGAAATATTGGTCGCCAGCGGAGCGTGGTGACCGGCAGACAGCAGGGTCGCTCAGCAGCTGTCTTGGCGAAAACAGACCGTCTCACCGACAAGCGCTGTTAGTTTCGGCGGAGCAGAGGAGAAAACTATGGACTCTAGGCTATAATTCTTCTTCCCTTCCTTCCCACCTGCCTTTTAAACCGTTCCGCTCGTCGATTTCCACGAAAGAGAAACCAGGAAGTTTCCATATCGTACCAAATCATTTGGAAGGAATTCTGTGGGCGGGATGTTGTCGTCTGTCCGGTTCGAAATAAATATATATTTTTAAATATTATTCTTCACAATACGCTCTAGCAAACTAATAAATTTACATTGAACGTCATATCACAAACATATTTCAGGATAAATTATAGTGAATTTTCGTACTACACATACATATATTTTTTTTTTTTTTTTCGAGGAGTGTAGTTATATTCTTCCTCCTCGAATGTACCCCTGTCGTACTGTTCGGCGTAAAGTTTCGCATCATTGTATAAATATATAAATACACACACATAATCATCACGCAAATAGCTTAATTATGAAGTGAGTTAAATTTGTTAACTAGAGCGTTCTTAAAGTTTCTGAGATATTTTACTGCTGATGATAGGTTCGATATTTCTAGAAACTACATACGCCTTACAGCCTTAGAGCTTCGACTTCACCCATGACACGACTTACTGTAATTTCTAAAAGGCGATTCATTAACAAGTCTTGAAACATTGTCTCGTGTTTCCCGTTTGGTAAAAAATAACCGGAAACATTGTTTCTCGCTGCCAGGAACACAACAATTGGTTTTTAAAATGTTTAGCAAACAATCATGATTTTTTTTTTCTTAACACCGCTGAATTCGTACAAGAAAAAGGATAAACACGCTTGTAAGAAGTTGTAAACAGCGAACACGAACACTTGTTTCCAAGCAGGCATGATTGAGTTATGTGATGCAGTGGCAGCTAACTTTACTGGCATTCTGATGGGCCTCGGTTTGATTTTCGGTTTGATCATCCTCATTTATAGTTAGTTTTCTGTAGTATTCAGAAATCACTCCAGGCGAATGCAGGGACGGTTCTGTAATACACAATAGACTAAATACAGTGTAGTATTTTCTGTGAATGGTTTTTGTTCTATGTAATTACACATAATGTGGCCTCTCAGAACTATTTAATTTTTTAGTATACAAGTGACAGGTACTAAGGGCACTGTCTATAGCAGCTTTCATCAACTCACATATCAAACTGAAAAAATTCACAGTGAATAATGACGTAGGCTATATTTCTCCCGTATAAAAGAAAAATAAATAAAACAAAATATATATACTTTTCATTTAAATAAAAATGCTGGAATCTAAAATATAGATTTCTAAAATTCTATACAATTTTACAAACACAAATATATTATATTTTTTGATCTTATATAGGAGAAATTGTAGCCTGCGACCCGTTATTGACGACAATTTTCTTTTTCAGTTTGTTATGACAGTTGGCTCTTGTGTCGTACATAAATTCACAACATGCAAACTTCGACTTTGAAAAGCCATTACGCGAAAACTATGAGAGATCCAAAAATTTCATAAGAGCAAAATTTAGTCACAAAACGTGTCTTAAATAATAAAAAAATATCTGGTAGAAATATAAAAGTCAAAACATGGTGATAAATTGCTGTAGGCCGTGCCTTTAAAAAACTTAATGGAAAGAAGAAGTCTTTGAAGTACGCATACCCGGTCGGTTAACGGTTGCTCGAATGTCTAGACGTAGAATTTGTGTCTGAATAGCTATTCATGCTGTGATCCTCTTTCTGACGTGTTCGTCCACATATGCTGTCTGATGAATGACTTGCCGCCATATTGCTAGCCTGTATAAACATCTTAACATGAACCGTCATTTTGCTAACCACTGCCGCCATACTGTTCATCTGTGCCGCTATTTTGTAAACCTATGTGCGCAATATTGCTAACCTGCAACGCCGTATTGGTAACTAGTGTCCCCACGTTACTAAGTTGTGCCATCATTTTTATAACAAGTCCCGACATATTGCTAACCAGTACCTCCGTGTTTCTGGTTCGTGCAGCTTGAGTTCACCACGCACATGAAAATTTCGCCTCTGTACTGCGAAGCTATTCTGTGGTAGTCATGGCCTGTTTAATTACCTCGACACTTCATCGGGACGATACATTTTCCTTCCACATTTACTCCAGCATTCGACCATTTCAGACTTACGATCAGATTGTTTTCTAGAGAAACTGTTGCCGCAACTTTACACACAAATGTAATCTAATAATGCATATATTTAGGGGATTTTGGGGCATTTGAAATTTTATGACGAAGATTAACACAAATTATAAAAATTTTTTACAAGTTCAAATGTAGTGTATTAGAGATCTGATGCAGATATGATCCTCGTTGCAAATTTTCCATGGACCGAAAGCAGCCCTAATCGCTCGGCGGATCACAAGTGGCGCACGGTCCAAGGGTTGAATACCGCTGATGTAGTGTCTGATCCTCAAGTCATGAGCTGCCAGAATAACTGAGAAGTCTAGTGGACGGTGACTCAGCAGAGCGACATATTTTCTCAAGTCTGGACATGGTGGTTGGTAAGTGAGTGAGAGATTTTGGTCAGCGCTGGTGAAGGGTGACATGTGGTGAGTATGGAGCGGCGCCGGAATGAAAGGGCGGGGGAAACGGGAGATCCCCGAGAAAACCCGCCAACCAGCGGCATCGTTCTGCACGGTTACCACATGTGAAAATCCGGGAATCGAACCCGGATCGCCTTGGTGGGAGGCGAGAGCTCTGACCCCTCGGCCACTTCGGCCCCATGGTGGTTGGTAGAAGCTTTTCGTGGAACACGGCGAATGTTCCAATTGGAACTACTGTACAGTTTGACAGATCTAGCTATACTTACTGTTAACAAGACAACAATTTATGTCACAATGCAAAACAATCTTTGCTAAACGCAAGGCAAAATTCACATGTCAGGTTAATTTTAATTCAAAAAATGTGAACTGATATAGCTAAGAATTACACACACAAACATCAATGATATAAATGTTTACCGAGGTTATGAGGAACGGAGAACAGCGACAAAAAAATTGGGCTTTTTCTAAAGGCAGTCCGTCATAATCTGAGCACTTTTAAAACCATAGTTACATTGTTGTTTGAGATAATTTGTGTTTTCTGGTACGAGACAGAGGAGTGGAGGAGAAGAAAAGAGCTGGTCATATTCTGGAAAACGTGTAAACACGGCTCTGTGTACTGGTCCCAGACCAGACACATCAGAAGTGTCAGACCAACGACCAGCAGCGCGGGCAGGCGGCCCATACTCGACAAGGCACGACGGCGAAAGTGAATCTCCTGAGCGGCACAGGACGCCGACAACATGCTAGTGGGTGCTCGACGGCGCCGACCACACGCGGCCAAGGACGCCAATATCCAGGACGGCGTAGTAATGACCGCGTTGCCTACATTTCTACACCCGCCGTCGCCATAATGGCCCTCTCCCGAACTACCACGTGTCCACGCCTTTCCCTCTCCTACCTCCTGGACCACAACTGCCAAACTGAGCGAGGTGGACCAGTGGATCGATTGAGGTGGTGATGTCTTTGAAAGAGTCTTGCAATAGGAATAAATGATTTAGTGAAATATTGTGGGTATAGGCTATTGCAGTACCATGCCATCTCAGAACATCAAGAATGAAGGGGGAAAAAACACACTGAAAACAAGTCGATATGGCTGCAGTCACAACATACATAAATGATTGAAACGTAAAAACGTCAAGAGAAATTTTGTCAAATCACAAAAACAGCTATTAAAAAAAAAATTAAAAGTTCAAAGCACATATCGAAGCTGAAAAAGAAAAAAACTCCGCAAAGACAATAACTAAGACAGAGACAATGCTACATACAAAACAGGACCACCAAACAGCGAACAGCGACATCTCAGACGCAAGACAAGACGAAACAACCATGAAAACACGGAAGAACATAGGAGTTTTTCCCTTTTGGGAGTTGATATCTGCTCCCGTATTCAGGTAGCCTGAAAGTAAAAACGTACTAAAGGTGTCTGAGGCCCAGAGGTAGGGATGGGGACCTAGGTACGTCTCATGGCTGAACCCCATGCACCTAGACACGAATGGGGCATACAGAACAAGGGCACATGCGTCACGGTCTACTGAGATTGGGCAAGCATGACGACAATTAAGGAAATGTTGATACGATGTGCAATCAATTAGGGTGTACATATAGGCTAGAGGCCACTGGCAGTTGAGCTCTCTCATGACTGAACTCGTACCTTGTAGTGTGAATTATAGACTATTGCCCTTGTACAAGAGCTGTCTTAATTTTGTTCCTTTCTTTGGTAAAAGTTTTCACGTGTTTTAATTCAATATTGTAATCGGAAGAGGTTGGCGTCGAGGTAAAACACTGGACTCGAATTCGGGGGGAATCTTGGTTCCATTCTAGGTCCAACCTTCCTGAATTAGGTTCTTCATGATTTTCCGAAATCACTATATGCAAATTTTGAGTTGGTTCCTTTGAACATACCTGGGTTTATTCATTTGCTTTCCTCATACCTTATGTTTCTCTATCAATACTTTGTGTTCTTAAAGGGACTTCAAATGTCAGATAATTGAAGAAACTAATTTCCTTCAGAATCAGATATCCGCCAAACTTGGGGAACGACCTAAAATGTTGCCTTGAATCTCAGACGTATTTGGCTCGCAGTTACTTCTGTTTTTTGTATAACTTTTTGCCGAATGCGAGGGCTAGTTCTCCTATGCACCCCAAAAACTTAGAACCTATTAGCTGACCAAGTGACATTGAAAATATTTTATTAAAGTCTGTGGTAGTTATGAAGGCTAGAATTTGACAGTACTGCTGCAAGAAGGGTTCCATTATGCTCAACTTTCAACGGTCAGTTGCTTCCCTATAAACTAGGTTTCCTGAAATTCTGTTAACGGCCAATTTTACTACACAGTTAACTGCCAAAATGAGGCGTCAATAATGGATATGAATAATTATATCCCTTACCAGTTGTTATCCAAGGCCGTGAAAAACATGTACAAAACTGTGCGCAGTTAACATCAATTACTATTTTTTAATCGAAAGTTTGCCAGTAAAACTACTTCTCAACATTCGTTGTGACAGTACTCTACATAAAACGTGTGTTACACGCATCCAACGTTGCAGTTTATTTCAAGCAACATTTTTAAAAGTATGAATGAACGAGTTCGCAGAGATTTGAGATCGGAACGGAATCAAATTTCACGCTCCCTCCCTCCCCCTCCCCCCAAAGGAAACAATGAATCACCATTCATATATAACGTAACCATTTTAATTCCTTCGATGCAAGCGCTCAGACAGATTAATGGCTATTATTTTTATCAAAGTTCAAAACCACGAAGATTAGCCTAATTGTGGAGACATTGTTGAAAAAATACGTCTCAGTATACCAACTACAAAAGGCAATTCTTTCAAACACAAATCACTTTAATGTTACATCAGGAAAGCTGTAAAATTTGCTTAACACTTTTTCAATGAAACGTGTATTTTAATGTGACACATTAGTTGTTGAGTATTAAAAGTAAAATTTGCAACACTTCTCAACGGAACAGCAATACTCAAGAAATATCACTGACAAGTTTTTGTTTTATATTTATTCCCCATTTCAGTCCTGATTCAAGCTTGGCAGGAAGTCCTGTTAGGTTGCTATTTATTGACTGACACAAATATTTGCTATGCATTTTGACAGGTCTGGAGATAATTACTGTTAACTATGTCGCAATGTAAGACAAACTTTATTAAAAGCGCGGAGAAATTCAGATCTCAGACTAATTTTAGTACAAAAATGTCGACTGACATCACATAAAATGTGTAAAACACACAAACAGCAAGTACTCAGTGATATCAAAGTTTACTGAAGTTATACTAAACGTAGTTTATCTACAAAACTTACGCGAAGCGCCATACATTCAGCATTTATATAAATATTGCACCAGTTAAATGTCAGGGGCACACATAAGCGCATCGTGCCGAAAAATGTGAGCACCGATTTAGAGTTTTGTGCTTACGGTCGATGGGAGAGTTTATGTTCGTACATGTGTCGCACTTATCGTTCGCTTGCTTATGCAGCTCAAAAACAGTAAATACATTCTCTCTCACGGGGTTACGGGATAAGCATTTTAGAGGCTAATTTCAAAAGTGCTCAATCAACTGTAACGGCAACCTTATTCAAATGGTGTCAACAGAAGCAGTGTTACCCAGAATAAGGGAGCAACGCCATCGTAGAGAAGCAATTAAAAATAATGTATTCCAAGACGTTACCGGCCTGATTTTAATTCTGGTCTTGGGCAATGTGAGTGTTACAAGACTGGCTTATTTCGTCACGGATCTCCACGCATTTGGAAATAAGAACCTTCTGTATGAATAACGGTCGCATGGACGGTGGTTACACCCTTGTCGTAACTTTTCCCAGCATGCCCGAAATGGTGTTAACACATCACGGTTATGTAATGTGCGGTATCGAGAGAACCAACTTTTTCCAGTAAACTTTAAACTTGCTTCACTTTGTTGTTGGAAATAGCCACCCCCCACCCCCCAATCCTCCACCATTATATATTTCGTCCCTTTCACGAGTTTTAGGTTCGTGTTGATACGCGGTTTCATGGGAGCTCAGTTGATTTGTTTTATGATCTGCAGCAGTGCACCGAAAGGGACAATAGTCATGTTTGGTTGTCGGTACTGCCTGGATTGTTATTACAACAATATCGCACCCCCAATGCACTACCAACACAACTAAAAAATAAACATGTTTGAGTTATGTATGTAGTGAAATCGAGGAAATTTTTCTCTACTTAATGCAGCACTAACATAACCAAGAAATGCATTCCAAAGATTTGATAAAATGATATATTTTAAGCATATTTTCCGAGTAACAGTAATTATTAGCGCAAGACTAATATTTCTACTATTTATGCAGCATGAGGATAAACAGCAGAACTTGTTTTTCAGTGCAATACCAACATGTGTTATGTTTATATTACACTGTAATCATCCAAAAAGCAGAAAGTTTGTATGTGTGATAACTGCATTTATCTCAAAATGAAATATTTTGACTTATGTTGGTATTGCATTGGGGGTGCGATATGGTCAGCAGAAGTAACAATACGTTCTGTAAAATAAAGATGCTGTTTGTTCCTTCTACAGAACAGATTGCTCGTTCTACAGAACAAATTGTTGTAGAAATAATTCAGATAGTAACGGCAACCAAACTGGAATGTTGTCCCTATTTTAACAGAAACATGGCACCTACAACAATACTATTCCTTCATTGCGAATGACCAAAAATAATGGTGACGCGATATTTAAATATTTAATGATCGAGTAGGAACTATTACACGCATTAAGTCACAATGACCACGAACTCAAACGTTCAGTAATATAAAATGCCTAACTTCTCGGCGAAACTTAAGAGCGCGGACCGTTCCAGAGCCCTAGTGAAAGAAAGGATAGGTATTTCCATGTTACATTATATTAGGCGCGGCTGTAAATCCTTCGGACCTACATCTGTAGTCCGCGCACCAGCTCTGGGTCCATGGCGGGTACGTATTTTTCGTCCGCAATTTTTTTAAGTAATTGAAACCTGGAAAAATTGGGGGTTCACTGACCGGTAGGTTAGCCTCCAAAAAAGTCTGTGTACTGGAGGAGACAGCAGCTACTCGTTGACACAGTGACGTCACATCATTAGGACCGAGATTACTGGCTCCTTTATTATTTTGTCTGCGCCCTCCAATATGTGTTATTATAGAAGGTTATTTATCGAGGGTAAAGTTGACTGCTAGGCTTCAATGTAATGTATTCATGTCTGACACTTTTATTTCGTTACTGGCGAGTCCCTATTTGATTGGGCCAATGATAACTCTGGTGCGCTACTACTGGACGTCTGAGATTCGTCTGTAAACAACTACAACGTGCTACATAACCGTCCGCCAATAATACTTGACGCAGGATGCTACATTGACTTGCTGAATACGCCGGCACAAATCATTCTCGCGATAAATCACCTTCTCTATGTGTTATATAAACCAAGGTCCAATTGCGAAATTCACACGGGTGTTAGGAGTCTAGCTTGCCCACAAAATAAAACATGAATAATGCAGGTCTCTATAATATAAATAATAGAACGATGCGCAGCGTGTCGACGCACATACTATTCGTAGTAACGACTTAAGTTAGGACGTGTTTGCTACTATGTTACTGTAGAGTACATGTTGTTTAGAACGAACAACGCATACACGCCAGGGACCCAGAGCTAGCGCGCGGACAGTACATGCCCGCACTGCTTTGTCGTTCATCTCCGTGCACCCACGTTGCTAAACGATCGGTAAGGTAAGTGGGCCTACGTCTCGTCGATAGCGAGGTCTTTACAGACGGTGATACAACTTGGCACAACGATAGGAACAGGGAGAGGAGTCGGCCATGGCCTTTGTTAAGGAACCATCCTAGCCAAACCATGGAAAACCGAAATCAAGACGGTCGGAACCGGGGATCGAACCCGAGTCCTTCCGAATTTGAGTCCTACGTGTTACCGTTGCGCCACCTCGGTCGGTAATGATATTGTAGGCTGTGTTTTCAATACCCTGATATCGTGAGCAAATAATTGTTTTCATGAAAAAAAAAAACACTCGGAAATATTTACTTGTAATTTTTCCCCACGTGGTAGTAATATTTCACTTGTCTCAATGCAGAAAATGGCTTTGTCTGGAAACGATGTCAAGAAACGTGATTGAGTCTCACATAATATAATTTTACACGTAACTTTCTTCACTGCTTCACGCAAGTGTTCCCTGGAAGGCAGCACCCTTAATGATCAGATATTTTGCGAAACCACAAAACTGTATCACTGATGTCGATACTAAAATACAAAACATTTTTTCACGTGATATTAACGTGCGAAGAAATTAGAATATTTACATTTATATTTCCTTGTGTTAAGTTTAATAAATTTGTGACGTCGCGTAAACTATATTTTCAAGTGCGTCACATCAGGACTTAACGTATTACCAAACGCAGATCACTTAGTTTTCGCGTATTTCACGCGGGCAAAATTATCAAAAATATGTGCTGTCTTTGTATTCTTATCTGAGTTTAAATTTTCAAATAAGGTTACCAATCGAACAAATGCTAAGATGGGCATTGTAAAATTAATTTAGTATTAAGTTCACTGACAGCCGGCAATGGGGAAAAAATGTCATAGAAAAAGTGTTAAGGTAACGATAACATGACGTTGGAAATTATGGCAAGAAGTGACTTGCACTAAACGCGTTGTAAACAATGATGAATTGACACATGACTGCAAGGATAATAGGCGAAAAATATAGCCGTGATGTTATTAAAGAAATAAAAAGACTACCAGTTGCAAGAAAGATGCCACCTTTAGAAATATAAATTAAGTATGAAATTAAATGCACTGCTGTGAAAAGACGAAGTGAAAATCCCATCTTATATTCGTTTATACACCCCTTGAAATAATTTATTCAAGTGCTCTAGCCTCATTTTCAATGGTTTGTACTGCTCTCTGCATGTGTTTGCAATAACCTAGTGCCAGAACAAATTCCTAGACACCTGGGAGAACTTACACATACACACAATATGGGACAGAAACCTCAACAATTTACACGCGTACGTACATAAGAACTAGAACACAGGGTTTTCTTATCTTGGTATCTAATATAGGCGCATGCATTCAGTCATTTGCACACGAAGTCCACACAGTGAAAAAGCTTACAATTAACTAATGTCAAAACATATCAGTCTAGACACTACAACAAGAATGTCGCAGGTTATTAATGTAGTCGATGTTCAAAACACCTGTGGGACCTGAAGGCATATATTTTTATGAGCAGATTGTGCGATGTCAAAGGAAATAACCTTCGAATGCCTGCCACGTTTTAAAAATTATTTTGTAATATTACAAAAATTGTTGGGAACTGGTTGCCAAAAGAAATTTTTTGGGTTACTTAAAATAGTTTTAAAATGCACTAAAGTTTAGTTGTAAAATACAAAAATTATTTGAAAATATATAAAATGTCTTAATATAGACGTATTTGTATGTTTCCATAGCATTTCCTCTAGCATTAACAACATTTTTTTAAATACAATTTTTTTTGTAATGGGTTTTTACATACTTCAAGCAGTAGCTACGGACATGTAGTTATAATGTGAATTATTTCATTGTAAAACGTTTATTGGTTTTCAAGTTTTGTATGAATTGTCTAATAACATGCCTCCTGATTGGTCGCGCTGCTTGAAATGGGTTTACTTGCAGTGAGTGGTGAATAATTCTCGAATTGTTTTACTTAAGAAAGTGTGGTAGCTTAATAAACGCTAAAAACACTATTTAAAATCTACACGTTTTATGGAAAACCTACGAATCCATTATCCTGTATAATGATATTGGCCAACTTTATGAGCTAACATTTACCCAAAATGATGCATTTGTTGGGTGTGATCTGGCATCGCAATTAAATGTACGAAATTTCAGTGACAGAGATTGTTCTTCAGAAGTATTATACACGAGAAAATAATTTCTCAGAAATTTGGGGGAGGGGGGGGGGGAGAATTGGCTAAATCTGCTGTTTTTTTTTTTTTTTTTATTGGCTTCGAGAAACGTATAATTTTAAACTAACACTTTTAGTTCTGGGTTATGTACTGTACCACGCCCTCTTTCTTTACTTTTAGTTCATAAATATTTCCTGCAATAATTTATGTATCTATTTAAATTACAAGAAGAATGAAATATTGTATTCCCTGAGGAAGTTTCAAAGTGGCGTATTGTCGCCGACAACGCCACGGAGAGCTCGACTCTATGGCATCGTCGGGTCGCTGAGGAAGTGTTGGGAGGGGGAGGGGTGCAAGCTTGGTGTGGCGTGGCGACGCGAAGGTCAGCTGACAGGTTGGCAGTCACGTAACGAACAGCTGAGTGGCCGGTGAAAGTCCTGCCAGCACTTGTATTGCCGTCCATTCCTCCACCACAGCTTGAACCACGCCCCCGCTACTCTAATAAGGAAAACTGATGCTGTAATCACAATTGCGCGACACGTGCGACGCGAATAATATAACTTGACAGATAATCAGCGACGTCACAGAAATCTCGACGCTGATTAGCTAACAAATTATTTTATTCTCGTCGCGTCTGTCGTGGGTAAATATTAAGAACAGCTACTCATCGTATTCCGGCCGAACTACTTGTTTTAGAGGTATAATTCATAAATTAAAAATTTTTCTATAGTGGTAAGAAGTAGCACTACACGTAAAAAAATCGTTAGTTAGCTTATGCTAGGTTGTATTATAAACGATAAAGTGGTATAATATTTACGTTAGGTTAGGTAATCTAACATAACTAGCTTAAGCTAACCGAACTTTTTTTTACGTAGGACTACGTCTAACCACTATAGAATTTTTTTTTCATTAATAAACTGTACCTAGCGACCCTTTATTTTCACGAAAGGATTTCTGTAGCAACTTATTTAAATGTCTTAGTTCCACATCTGCAGTTCGGCTTCGCTGTTATTGGCTGTGCGTCTTAAGCCCGGTACACACTAGCCATAATTCAGTATAGAATTCCGTATCGGATTCATTACAAGTAGCACTGCGACAGTGTGTACCGCAACTACGCTGGTTCTACACAGAACTCCGTACTTAATGTCACAGATAGAGCCCGTCCTTTCTTTCATCATAGTGTATGTTCACGCGCATGCGCAATGCACAGTTTCAGCCACCGCGCCTGCGAAGTACACAAGTAGGGTTGCCAATATCATATGAATAGAAATAAAATTCTGGTTACCTACTGAACAAAAGACCATCGAAGTTTACAAAACCTAAATAGGCCTAATACAAGTTTGTTTCACTTATTTGGCAATTACACATATGTCTTGTATTGTGAAATAGTTTTCGGGAATTTTACAACTACACTTTATGGAATATAGCAATCAACATCAAAAATATATTTTTCTCCTTTATTTACTGAAACATGTTAGTAAACAAAGATAGTGTGTACACAACAAAGAAGTTTTGCTACATAGTTCTGGTATGAAATTGCAATCGAAATTTATAAGTAAGCAATTGAGAAGAGAATTAAGGATAGTGTGTACTGGGCTTTAATTTAAATACGTTTCCCATTTGACCCTACCAGCCAGAATAAAGTTACTGCGAATAACACACGTCCGTGATTTGCAGTCAAACGTTAAGACTCGTGAGAGTTAAATTCAACCAATCACTGACCATGAAGCAGAGTCGCAGATATGCAAACGAGGCACTGAAGAAAACTGAGGCAGAAATATTTTCACAAAAATCAGGGGGCCCTAACTGATACGTGATACATCTAAAATAAAGTTTGTCCGGTATACGATGAGTAGAGATGATGGTTTATCGCGGGAAAACTTGACTATTTTCTAGGTTTCAATGTACGTTCAGCTTATGAAAACATTACTGGTTTTCGCTTGTACTTGGAGCAGTTACCTCATTTGACTGAGCAAATAAGAATCTCAGTATTGTAATATTTGATGCCTGTTGTTGGTCTGCAGACAGCTACGTTGTGTCAGACGTATATCATACAATCATACACGTCACAAGAAACTACAGCATTTTCGAGGGTATGTTTGCACAAAACATTTTCGAGATATTCCAGCATCTCTAACGATGAGTATCTATTCTTTATATCTACTCTGTAGCGATATTGTGATTCCAGCATAATCCTTAGTGAATATATCTTGACAGCTCTGCCGAGGAAAATGTCCACAATGGAGACCGGACCTGGGAAATCAGCAGAACCACGAGATTGTCGCGAAACGATTTTTGCGTCATTCTTAGAGGCCGAAAAAATTCGCTAGTTCACTGACCTGTAGGTTAGCTTACAAGAATATTTGTGAAATCGTGCAGACAGCAGCTGTTTATTAGATGCTCGCTGACACTGTGAAATGCGCCTGTATAACATTATAGTTTTATTATTGGCTCAGCTACTTCCAGGAAGTGTCGAGTAAGTCAAAGACCAATTGTGAACGTGATAGAGACCTATAGTTGCTGGGATTCTAGCTTGCGCCTAACAGATAACGCGAATTTTTCACGTCTCTAGTCATTCTATTTCAATGTCTTACGTGCATATCGATGGCTATATGCTTCGTGGTTATTGACAGCGTTGTCTCTGTTCAGACACGTAATTGGTTTGATTGCACCAATCAGAATAAGGTTACTGGGACACCACACGTTTGCGATTTGTAAGTATAACCCCCAAGACAAGTCAACAGTTAACACGTCAAATCACTGATCATGAAGCAGAACTGCATAAGTGCACGCAAGATATTGAAACCAAATGACGCGAAAATATTTTGCCTCAAACTCGAGTCTGTATTAATCAATATTCAGATTATTTACATCTCAAAAGGCGAACATTAAAAACAAAACTCTTTCAAAGGAAAATGATTTTACGTAAAATTTCTGGGAAAATATTGTAATATGAAAAAAATTCACAGTTTTATATAAATAATACGTAACAAAGTTATTTCAAAAGTGTATAAGCAATTTATATATAGCACAGACTGCAGGCTTTCGTGGCTATTGTCGACATTCTATTGGCTTCTGGGGTTGAGCTGCGTCTTGAGTTTCTTCTGAGACGTTGTCCAAGAAGCGACATAAGACGCGGCTCAAGCCCAGAAGCAAACATATAACAATTTATATATACTTACTATCGTAAAATTTCTTACGAAATTTTACGTACAACCATTTCTATGTAAAGGAATTAGCTTCATAATTTGACAATTTTCGGTTAATTAATTTTAACATTGATGTTCCCTTTAACTTCATGGATGCAAGCTATAGATAAGTTTAAACCCTTCTTTATCGCTATTACAAACTTAATGTTACGCACGTAGGTAAAGAACATATTACTGCGTAGCTTTTCTCATTAAAATTCGCTAAATTACTTTTCAAATGTATAGGTTTTAATTATAGTAGCACAGCATTCCTTGTTCGCTCTGTATGTTGGACATTTACTGTCAAAAAGCACTTAAGACATGATTCAAAGTCATATTATATTAAATCCAATAAAATATTAAATTGCTCCGAAATATTGATTCATACAATAAATTCTCCCATAAAACAAATAAACAATATACATAAGCGCAACTTCTCATACGCTGTCTAGCAACACGAGAAAATAACATTGTATTTTAAGTAGTTTTATAAAGTTGGCAGTAATGTATAACCTACTTCGACTTACTACTTCGGCAAAAAGGAAAAAAACTAATAAATTAAGGTTTACAGTTTATAACGATGATAATATTTCAACTTTGTTCTAATTGGCCGAGAGAAACTACCACATCCACAAAGATAACATCCCTATCTTCGTATTGCAGTAGTAAGTCTACAAAAGCCACTAAATCATGTTATGAGTTTACTTCAATTTACGTATCAGTATTTAACGACACTAACTAGACTAACTAGTGGATGCCTTCCTGAACTAGGCACATAAAATTATGAAAATACACCACTCTGCGGCTGAATCCCCAGGGGTACGATACTCGAGGGTAATCAGAGGGCGCCACTTTTAAACAGCTGGACATACTTTCATGAAATACAGCCAGGAACAATCCCGGTTAAACTAGTTTCGAATTTTAAAAAATCATTTAAATTGGTCCATCCGTTAGAAAGAAACGAAGCCACATAGAGAGACACACATACATAGCAGTAAAAATTACAACGTCCCTCATAAGTCGGGGGTTAAACCTGTAATAGTTAGACATTTTATAGGACCTTAAAATATATTTCTAACATTCAAGCGATATTTTAAAACCCCAAGATCATCGTTTGAAGTGATTTTTTTTTAAGTATAAAAACATACTGGGAACAAATGAAGGGGAGTTTCTGGTAAAATAGACCGCACGTTCTCGAGGCGGGGGAGGTTGGCGGCCGCTTCAAGGTCGCCTGCTCACTGAGCAAGGTCATGCACCGCCCCTACGTCACGCCAGAGTTACTGACCCTTCTTCGCATCTACGTAGCTACTCTGCTTGCCTACCCGTGCGTTACACTCTCTACTGCGGCGCAGCTGTTAGGGCGACGTTGAAGCGCGCATCAGATACCACATCGCCACTACGAGCCAAGCACTGAAGTAGCGTGCAAGATTCCCGCTCACACATTTTTACTTTGGGTCGGCATTTTGAATTTTATTATTTATTACTTTTTTGGAATTCTGAGAAGAAAAATGTTAAATCGGTGTCTATACCGCAAATTCTATTTACTTTGCGCTATTGTACTAGAATAGTAATTGAGCTAGCATGTGCAGTTAGGTCGCAATAAGTCGGGCAAATTTTAAATATAAAAAAATTGCCACACAGATTGCAGCGTACTTATAAGCTAACAGCTAAATCCCAGTGTCTGTACTGTAGCATAAGGTAAACAGAATTTGCGGTATAGTCGAATATTTAACAATTTTATTATTATAATTTCAAAAAATCGAAAAATATTATTAATCTATATGACTACTGAAACCGATTAAGGGGCCTCCCTAGATAGGTTGCGTTTGTGTGTGTGATGCAGGAGCGGTAAGGTTGCCGTTGACAGACGTATGTAATGCATTATCACCTCACCGCGCAAGCCACTCAGCTTGCGTGCAGTGCTTCACTATTATTCTTTTTCCTATGAGCCTTTAAGTGGCGACCACATTATTTTATTTATGGAGAGTATTGTTCAAAGTTTGAGGCTTGTTTCTATAGTTATGTTTTTTAATCCCATTGTTATTCTTCCAGATACGGTAGTCTGGAAAACCCATTTTTGGCCATTTTGAGGGGCCTAAAATTATGTGTCTAATAAACCTTCTGAATTTTTAAGAATATAGCGACAATGTTTGACGTGTGTGTTCTTTTAGTAAGTATTCAAATAGAACGCGCGTTAAATAGTTTCGCCAAAAAAAGAATAGCCGTAACTCGCTGCAACGTACTTGAAGAGTAGGTAGGGAAGCGCCTTAAGCGGCGAACATATAGTGGAAAATATATAGTGTTTTAATCAGAGTTTCGCATACATCCAGTTAGTACATTTTGAAGTGCGTCCGTTATAGAAGACCGTTTTATACTATGTTGGAGGACTAAGAAGCAGATATTTTAACGAGCATGGTACTTTAAAAACGATATTCCCAACTTGTACAAGGTGTGTTTTCTTTTCTTACATTGTCACAATGAGTGTATGTAGATCAGTTTGGTAAAAATACATGTTTTCGAACAGACTGAAACACATTTTAAGAACCTGGTACGGCAGCACCATTCACTTACAGAAAAATTACTCCCCGTGTCCGCATTGCACAGCGCAGCTCGTCTTCCACCAAAACGATTCAGGTTCGACTGTTCGGAGGGGTCGACACGAATGTGAGGACCTAGCCACTCGATATCATTGGCAGACGTGTTTTCTCGAGGATCTCCCGTTTCCCCCGCAGTTTCATTCCGGCGCCGCTCCATACTCATCTCACGTAGCCATCACCAGTTGAAAATGTCGCTGCTAAGCGCCGACAAGAATCTCATCGTTCGGATCTAACATTTTATTTAAGATGCTGACGTTCATTTTGTTGCTAACTTATATTTGAGGAACAAAACTCCCGGAAGTGACAAAGTTATTGCATAGCTATTTAACCGGAGTGACAGTACACTCGACCAGTGGCGGCTCGTGGGTTGTTGCCAGGTAGGGCTGTAGTTGCCAAGAACTGTACAGGGTTGTGTGCTGGTTGACTCTACAGCCACTGACACGCTGATGTGTAGGTAGGTGCCCCTTACTACTGAGTGGTCACAACACATCTAGTAGCCGGCAAATATTTCATGGTCGTTGGTCTACGGCGCGTTCATTAAGAGTGTACAGTTCCGACAGTCTGCAGCCCCACCTGGCAACAACCCACGAGCCGCCACTGCACTTTTGAAATCTTACCTTAATTTTCGTCTGAGGTACGGAAACGGGGAAGGAGATAAGTCGACTCTAGCACATGCGTCAAATAGTTCATCGCCTCTAGACGCGGAGTATTAAACTAGCATACAGTGTTTTCGTAGAAAGTATATATCAATGGGACTTCAAGCGATGGCCCTGTTATTTTTATTTATGAAAAATAAGTGTTAAAAGTGCGATGCTAGTTCGTGCTATTGGGTTTTACGATTGCGGATAGGTATTTTCCTAGATACAACAATGTGAAAATCCGTTTTTACCAACTTTTAAGAGCTCGGCAATCATGTTTTAACAAGCAGACGGTAATTTTTTTTTTTTTTTAATGACAGGGACGTAGTTTAAAGTGTCTCTTCTTTTCATAGATGAACGCAATGAAAACACGTTTAATAATAACACATGGAAAAATAATTTTAGTACCACGCTACGGTGCAGCTCATGCGCCAGGTCCAAATAAATCTTTACGAATGAATTAGCAAACCTTAATTCTCGTAATAATGGCTTTAGAATTTTTATTAAATATTTACATGTGTACCGTTAAGGATTAAGTCAGTAGTCATGCCCCTTCCTCACACTGTGACACTACTGGAAGTGTCGTTCGTAAAAATTAAATAAGCAAGAAAAACACATCACTATGGCGGTAGTGAATGACTGCGTAAGTCATAAAGAAGAAGTGGCCAGTCCAGGGGCGTATCGTGGGCGTGTTCCAAGACACGCAATATAAGCTCGACTAAGGTTAATTCTACTACAGGTTAGAAAGAAAATACGTTTTCTTATTGGAGAGCTTGGCACAGGGAAAATTTCTGCCACTAGTTTCACTTCAATCGTTAAGAGACCAGAAAAATAAGAAATCGTAGTAAAATTAAATTTATATAAACTTGGAAATTATATTAGTAATTTAATTTAATTTTAAAGTGAAAAGAAACCGATTTCGTGTTTTAAATTATCAACTTAATGTAACTTAAAATTCAGGAAAGCCCTGTGATTGGTCAGTTTGGTGCACTAGCGATACCAGCGCTCAAGTGGCAGAAATTTTCCCTGTGCCAAACTTATAACATTGATCTTTCTAACCTGTAGTAGAATTAACCTTTACTCGACTATACGATTTGGACACGTGGTCTCAGTGTGCCTACCTGACGTATCCAATAAACGAGTTTTGTGTACACCGAGGTGTATCATTGGACAATACGTACCTTACCTCTTGTACGAGACTCGACGTGCCTGTAGCAGTCTAATGGGACCACAGACAACTCAGAGTTGTGTATAGTCACTGCTTAGCAGTGCATGCCTTGCAACACTACCACGATACGCCACTGGGTCAGTCGCTAATAGTTTATGGATATTTTCATAATTAACACAACACTTCTTGAAACTCTGCTTTCAGTTCCTCATTTCCCCTTACAATCCATCTTTCCGCCTCGAAAATTAATTCCGGCATGGGATCGACTGACTAATATTCATGCTGTGTTGACAATGTCGTGACAGTGTGTGATAACGCGAGCATGTCACTAGTTAACTTTTTGCTGTACTACGCATACACAAAATTACCGACTTCAGTAGTAATTTAAATGTTAATCTTTAAAATGAAAGTGCACATATTAAAGCACAATAATTCGTTGCCATTAAAAGCGACCACTGATTTTGTGCAGTCGACTGTTCGCAGTTATAAGCCGCAAACATACTCAAAACCACAACCAGTGATTTCAATCAGTGAAAATATTCTGTAAGGACAGTCAAAACCTGTTACTGACCGAACGATCAGTGAAATGTATTGACGATCAATGCATTGAACCTGTTGAATCCACGGCAAGTAATTAGAAAGCACTGTTATGCCAGTGAAATTCAGTCTTTGAAATAATTAGTTCGCTTTCACTGATTCCACTGAAGCTGTTTTTACTGGTTAAAAGTAAGTTTCACAAACTCAGAGACGTTTGCATTTGTTTCTGGTTTAAAATACATCGTTTCAATGTCCTGTTAAAAATAAAACCTTAATCAGAATTAACCTACAGCAATACAACAGTTGACAACACGAAAACTCTTAAGATTTACTACGAAATGAGTTGCTCTGAAATTTACGCAAATTTAGTTTTACATTATACCAAATAATGTTAGTCTGAAATCATCATTATTTACTTAATTTAACAGTTTACGGTGTTCGCAATTTTGAATGCTGTGCTTCTGTCATACAGAATTTCGGCCATCAGTTTGCAGATTTAAAAAAATCGTCTAAATTAAAATTTGTCTTTGTTGTTTTCTCTGGGACTTGGGATTTCATGACTACCAACTATAATTCTCGTTATTCTATTTTTCTGACAAAACTTTATGTGCGTTGTGCAAAATCGGTGTCTCTGTAAAACGATATTAAATAATCTCTTTGATCATATACGTAAATTTACAGTAAATACATTTTAAACCACAACCAGACAGCTCGTGCAATCATAGGAGAACGCTGATTGTGTTCCCACCTCCAGCCACACAGATAACAGCACACCACATTTCATTAAAGATCACGCTGCCAACGTAACAACGTGGCGAAAATATTATTTTCTCGACGAATAACCAGTTTTCGTTGCTAAAACCGAAAATAATTGATTGAAACAAAACAGCACTACAAAAAAACATGCCTCATGCCACTAGGTTATTTTTCGCACATTTCTCTGTGTTGTTATTTTAATGCTGTCCGATAATAGTTTCTTGTAGTATTTGTTTATAGCACTTAAAATGTTCTGTTGAAATACGCTCCCTTCCCCCTTTCACGAAACCTTCAGCCATTCAACAAGCCTAGTGCTTTTCTCTTTCCGCAGTTGTCGGTGACCGAGCACAAACTATTATGGAGTGACATGTCAGCTTGCAAAATAACTTAAGGGTTCTGAATTTTACCGCGTCTTTGCGCAGAAGCGTCGCTACCTGACAGCCAATACGATTACTGAAACACCACACGTCTGATTTACAGGTACAACCCCAAAACACGAGCACAGACTAAATAGTCATACAGACTTGTAATTACGTGGCGGCTCATTTGATACGGGAGAACTTAGGCACTTATTGGCTGTCCGAGGCTGTTGATCTGTTTGGCTCCTGCATATAACGGCAGGTTTCCTATTGGCCTGTCTGTCGTCTAGCAGAACAGTCGCTCAAACTGACTGGCAGTAGGTGTTTCCGCCATGTTGCTGGCCAGGGAAGCCATTTTTCTGGCGTGTGTGACTCAGTTCGCCGTCCTGCCGGCTATTTCACTTCTGTATTCCTAAATATGCTGTGACACGTGTGAGCTAAAACATACTGCCTATGAATTAGAACACTACAGGTGTGCACGTAAGACACTGAAACAATTTGGTGAAATAATATTTGAGTGAAAATTTATAGAGTCCCTTAAAATAACCTGCCAGAAGTTCACAGGAACCATCTGGATGCACAGTCTTATCGAGGTGACAAACATTAGGGAGAGTAATCCTGGCAGCAACATACCGTGCCAAGTGGTGCATTGCTAATCCACTGGGCCTTGAAGTTGTTGAGACGGCTCCTACATAGGACAAAATTTCGAAAGGAAATAAAAAACCAAAAAATGAGTTTTCATGAAATTTTTTCTGAAAGAAAAATCGTTAATAAAATTATTGTGGCTGATTAAGATAACTTATAAATTAACGGTTGAAACAGAAATTCAGATAGCCTGATTTCTGTGGCGATTATTTTCCAAGAAGTTGTACAACTGTACAAGGTCGGTAGCGAAGATAACGATTTTAATGTTGTTTCTTGTAACTTTTTGTCATAAGTACTTAATGTTTACATTTATTGCTGTAGTATACCACCCATACTTGTGGTTCCAGAACTCTACGATAAGTGTTATTTATTGGAACACAACAGGCGCGAATTGTACTTATAAACAGGGACGTGAAAAATTCGCGTTTTCTTTTGGGCACAAGCTAGGATTCAAACATCTATAAGTTTATGTAACTTTCCCAATTGGTAGGGCCCTGTAGTTTTCGCGAAAAGATTTTTGCCCCACTTTGTTTCAGTGTCTTACGTGCACACCTGCAGTTCAACTCCATGGCTATTGACAGAGTGTTTCTGTGCAGAGTCGTTATTCATTTGACTGTGCCAATCAGTACATGGATAACAGCGACACATCACGTCTGTAATTTGCGGGTTTAACCTCCAGACGCTCGGTGTTACGGCATCCAATCACTGACCACAAAGCAGAGATGCAGGTGCGCACGTAAGGCACTGAAACAAAGTGGTGCAAAATTCTTTTCGCGAAAATTACCTGGCTCTACCAATTGGGCCTTGACACCTACTGGAGGCCTCTAATCCAATAGTGAAGAAGCAACTTAATACAGACCCAATGATGTGGTTTCACGAGGGAAACTGTTTTTGCGAAAAGAATGTTGCCTTTGTTCCGGTGCCTTAGGTGCACACTGCAGTTCTGCTTCGTGGTCAGTGATAGGATGTTTTAACCCTCACGAACCTAGGGATTCTACAGGAAAATCAAATACGTGTGTTGCTGCAGGAACGTTATTGTATTTGGCTAAGTCTGATGAGACACGGCTCTTCACATAGATACGCTTCCAATAACCATGAAGCAGAACTGCAGATGTGCACGTAAGGCACTGAAACAAACTAGGGTAAACATTTTTTCTTGATGTGAAGATTTGCTGGAGGTATGACGGCAAACACTGCCAATGATACGCTCCTAACTCGTTTATGACAAATATTTTTAAAAAAAAGAAGATACGTTTTCAGACGTCCAATTAGACGTGAGAACAGTTTTTCAATCAACTTATGGTTGACCCTGATGGAAAGCAGGGTAAGTTGCTTCCAGATGAATAAGAACGAAACTAATACTAATCAAAATATAAAAATAACGCACAAAAATCTCATGCCGTAGTTTCTATTCAGCCAAATATTTATGCAATGTATATTATAGGTAGGTTTATTTTTAATCTCCGCCATCTGAAAACCCCGAATTGCTCGTAGACATTTAGACATGACCTAGAGATTGTTGAAACAGGACATGTGACTGAGCAACCTGCCTAACCACAGCATGTTGATTTTCATAAACGCCCTTAGACAGGCCACAGACACAGAATATCTAGGAACGCAGAAGTCAAATAGCCGATAGAACAGTAAACTTAGACACACAATTTTTTGTTCTTTTATGTTTTAGTACGCATTCCTTTGCGCAATTATTTACTATGACAAAAATTAAGAGCCTGTGTTTGTTACTAGTATAAAAATTAAACGTGTATGGATATTTTATTAGGGTAAGTTTTTGCCTAGAATATCGTATTAGGTTTAGTTTTCATTTAAAAACTGAATTAGATTACAGTTATATTTTTTTGTATATTGTATACGGTTAGCTTTACATTTAAACACTTGAAGTTGTAAACCGGCCAAGAGTTGAATCTTGTAGTGCATAAGCTAATTCAGTAATAAAAAAACACGCCAGAAAAATGGCTTCGCTTGTCAGCAACATGGCAGACACGCCTACTGCCAATCAGCCAAGCTACTAGCCGGCAGCCAGGACTCCTTTCAAATATCACCGCGTGATATCTGCAACGATGCAGCGCAGCGAAAGTGCAGAGTGAGTAAAACGTGTCTACTACTGCACGTGTCTTGAGTATATTTAATTCCACTGCAGTGCAACCAGAGGCAACGCAAGTGCAAATTTAGCGCTGCAACCATAAAAAGCGATATTTAATCGGCGCCCAGGCCAACAGGAAAGCTGCCGTAACATGCAGAAGACAACCAGACGGGGGGCTAGTGTAAATATAGCCTCGGGCAGCCAGTAAGCAGCGAACTGAGCCGTCACGTTATGTTCCTCGGGACTACTTACATGCGTACACTGCACACTGCAAGGGTGACTATTCAATCATGTGTCGTGGAAGGGTCAAGAGGGAGGGAGTCTGTGGTCCGGCCGCCTCCCAGCCAGCCCGCAGTGAAAGTGAAGGCGGTCCTAGGATCGCACTCGCTCGGCGGCCAACACACGGGGAGAAAGTCCACCACCGCCACAAGACATTTCGCCAAGCACACAAACAACAGCACCTACCGCTCGTAACTGTTGCAAGGTATTCATCACGGTAAACAAGAGATAACGCCTGAAACTTGAGTGGATTTATTTAAGAAATACGTTTACCCTGATGTACTGCACGTCGTGAGCCTCGAGCTATTCTGCGCGTTGGAGCATAGCCATCTTTAGTACAAGGCCACGGCGTTAGATCTGGCAACCCTGCACACAAGGGTCATTTCAACACTTCTTTTTCCCCTCCAAAGGCAATAGCTGTGCCTATTCGTTATTCTGCTGTACATACCGGCGAATTAGGAGAAGCCATTGCTGTTGGCGAGACAAAATAAGTGTTAAAATTACCCTTCCTGGCAGGGTTGTCAGATCTAAGGCCGCGGCCTTCTACTAAAGATGGGTATAGTTGGAGGCTTAGAAGTGAAGAAGTAATAACAACGATCTTGACGTACTCTTCAAGTGCCGCATGACCACTACGCACCGAGAACTGTTGATAGCATGCAAGCTTACCGTCTGTTTTGCCTACATGACTTGAAGCACGAGCAATATCATTATAATGCTGGAAGGTCTATAGAACGTTAGTGGTGAAAAGTCTCTAAATGTTTCTCGTACATCGCGTTAATGCTTTTGTGACACGGTGGTCTGGTTTTTTTAAAGCAATATTACAGGGCTTCTGATGCGCATAGTAGGTATCTCGAGTTTGACATCTGACATTTTACCTTCGTTTAGTACGTTGGCATAATTGCGCATTTGTAAAATATTAATAGTAAAAAAACGTGTTTAACAACACACTAAAGCGCGTGGTAGGCGGTACCCTTCTGTGACCTCTCTACTCTCTAAATACACTCTCAATCTGAATTAGTGGATATTCACTCATTCACGCCGATTGAGGGAGCAGTTTCAACAAACAGAATCAGTTAGAAATCCCTGTGAAAGCTGTGACTATTCACTGGTTCCGATAAAGAGTGCAAACATTCCACAAGTTAATTAGTGAAGGTCCACCAATTTTCCAGTAATTTTTCACTGATTCAATAAATGAAAACTGTTCTTTGAAGACAACTGGAAAAACCGGTGAATATTCACTTATTCACTTGTGAGATTGTTGCACTCTTGAAGAAAATCAGTGAATATTCACAAATTAAACTGTGACTACTTTCACTGATTCAAATTGTTGAAACGGCTCCATCTATCAGCGTGAATCAGTGAATATTCACTAATTCAGATTTAGAGTGTACGGTGGCTTCACTCTACATACTTTAGATTACAGAATACTACACGGTTGTACTAAATAATTTAAATAGGAGGGGAGCTGCTGTTTAGGCAATTAAGTTTATATTCTACTCTACGATGGGCGACCCTTTGGACACCTAATACCTCACCGTCTGCATGACGCAGGAGTCTGATGATGGAAGATTCGGTTAACGACAGACGGCGGCACGTCGTGGGTCTCGACCCAGGACCATCCTGGCAAGCTGGTGATGGCTGGAAGGCCTGAAGGAGACAGACCACGATTCCCCCAATCCACTGCGTTATGTTACTACAATTCTGCGCAGGCGGAGAGAATCGTTGAGGTCCTTGCCTTGTGCAACTACTGACCGAATTGCACTTTCGTCGTCGCTAGCCAGTCCTCCAGAGGCTCTCGTTATTCATAACAGTCGTGGGTGAAGGGTCAACGCGAATGTGAGAGAGTTGTCGGGCCGGGTCACGCGACGACAGCACCAGTTGTCGTCACGTGCACCGCGGGAGTAAGTATGTCTGTCGTCAACCTTGAGGGCTGGCAGACCTTGAGCACCGAGTACTTCCTGGAGTCTCCTGGAGCCGCAGACACACTGCACGCACCGCTGTAGCCGAGGACAACGTGTGTCAGCCATGTATTCCACCTCATGCTTAGAACTACGAACTTTCCACGGAAAGGATATTGCCCCAGTTTATTTCAGTGACTTACGTGCACATCTGCAGCTCGGCTTCATAGCCAATGATTGGATATTTTAAATCTCACGTGACTTTGGAATCTTCCCGGAAATCACAGACGTGTTATGCTGCAGCAACCTCGTTGCGGTTGGCAGGGGTGGATCTAGCTCTAGGTTTTGAGGCGGGATGCATTTCTTAAAACGTAGCTATGCCAACACCCCGAGTCCAAAAAAAGGGATCCGAGGGCTCCCCCAAGAGAAATTTAGTTTTTAAGGTGCAAAATGGAACAATTTAAGGCGTTGCCTAAACAAAAAATGGAATATACCACTTTAAAATGTCGTAATACATTAAGGTAAAACTCAAACATAAAATGTCAAAAGGGGAGTTCGGGATCCCTACCGCCCTCTGGATCCGCCCCTGGTGATTGGCACAGTCAAATGAGAGACGTCACTTCACAGATATACGCTGCCAATAACCATGAAGCACAGCTCCATTATGTGGACGTAAGGAAATGAAACAACGTGGGCCAAAATTATTACCGCGAAATATTTGTGGACCTAACTATACTGCAATTTTTGAAAGATTTCGAATCTCCTGCGGTTAGAGATGGTGGTTTATAGGCTGTTCGGAATAAAGTGAGCACTCAAAAAAGCCATGTTAAATTTCTCTTTGCAGCACATTCGTATCTTTCCGCGCGTAACGTCTCAAAGACGGGAAATGTCTAACCAATCTGGACACGTCACTTAATGCTTGCGCGTTTAAGATAAATTGTGCAGTCGATAGGAACCTATTTAGTTTGACAAAAAAAAAGTTTATTAATTATGTAAAACATAGTTATGCCAAATTTAGTTCATTTTATTTCAGTATTGCTGTATTTAATTAGAAAATACACGGAACTACTTACTGCAATACGCTGCCAACCATACAAGCAGTAAGGTAACTATTGTTAGCGTTGAATCATATGCAGTAATGGCTAGTGACCTTTTTCAAAGGTTAAATCTTTAGTGTTTACTTTATTCCGAACGACCTATACAGCGGGAATACTTGACTGTTTGCAGTGTCTCAACGTACGTTCAGCGTACCAAAAAACTAATTACTTGCTTTCGCTTGTACGTGTAGATGTTACTCTATTAGTATGAACCAATGAGAAACCCGCTATGGTAATAACTGATGCCTGTTGTTAGTCTGCCGGCAGCTACCTTGTGTCAGACGCAGGGGGCGCCATCCCCCCACAAGACCCAATGCGCAAATCTCCCCCCCCCCCAAAAAAATCGCCCCCCCCCCCAAAAAAAACTAAAAAACAAATTTACTACGAGTTACATTTCAGTACTGGAGAGATATTAAGGCTACTATTTCGTAAAAACAATTATAAACAAATACAACTGCTCTAGTTTTTACTAGTCTACTTTGTAGGGAATACCAAGATAGCACTTGTACTGTCATGAAAACATTTTTCGTTTATGATTAAACACATTTTATTCTTGAAAAAAAATTCCCCCCAAAAAGTTCTAAATGAACAACTTGCGTAATGATCCCCCCTTGTGGGCACCTCTGCATCCTAATCATACATGTAAGAAACTGGAGCGTTTTCAATGGTGTGTTGATAGCATCCATGGACGAGTTTTGCAAGGGGCAAATCCCGCTGCCAGCAGCGCTAGTATCTGTAAGAGTGTTATTACATGGTGGGGCTTATAGATAAAACTTCGGGTGGAAAACCGAACATTGCCGAAGAAGGAAGTTTTCTCCATAAGTTGCAGCCCTCTTACCGTTACTAGCCCAACTATCGGCGGAAATAGTCCCTTACCAGATTAATACCAACGAGCTTCCTAACCTGTAGTATAATTCACCTTAACCTTGCCGGCCAACGCGACTTCCGCCACGTTTACCACACGAGACAATTCAGGGGTCGGGCACACCAGGAATCTAGCCTGAATCGTCTTGTTGGTAGGCGAGTGCTCTAGCCGCTGCACCACCAACCACAGCCCCCTACCTTGTCGTTGAGCAGCCTAGAGGAGCGTGCTAGTGAGCAATGTCCTGCCCTTACTGCTATGCAATCTGTCATACACGCATACACGCACTGTATAATTCTACAGGCGTCGTACACCGCCGATTTGAACATAGTTACGGGGTATGGATAGGTACGAGTGAGAGATTTTCGTCAGCTCTGAACATCAAGGTTTTCAGAGCAGGTAAAGGATGACATGAGGTGAACACGGAGCGGTGCCGGAATCAAAGTGCAGGGGGAAACGGGAGATCCCCGAGAAAACCCGCCGACCAATGGCATCGTCAAGCACGATTCCCACATGCGAAAATCCGGAGACCGTCCCCGCCGGGAATCGAACCCGGATCGCCTTGGTGGAAGGCGAGATGTCTGACCTCTCGACCACCGTGACCCCGTTGGAAAGGTACGATGTAGAGTGAACGACTGGAATACTCAATCGTAAATAAATCTGAACTACTCAACAAAATTCAATGAGATTATTTTTGCCAAGTCGATATTTTATCAGCGGACGTTTATTTGTATAGCACTACGCCGTAGTATGCTTTACTTTCGAGTAAAATAATAAAAGTAGTTTTTAGAAAAATAAGGGCTTGAAACCACGAAACCTACAAAAATGGAAAACTGTCATGTTTATAATTTTTAATATGATATTATCTAGGTCTCTAAGATAACCGCATTTAAAAAATAATCGCATTTTAATTTGAAAATAATTTTACTATCCAAAAATCTCTGAGCGAGGGGTTTACAGATGTTAAAATTATTTTTAAAAAATTCATCGAATTTCGGAGAGTAGTTCAGACTTTATTGACGATTGAGTATTTCAGTCGTCCACTGGACAACGTATCTTTCCATACCCCTTAAATTTTGTAAGAACGTGGATTTGAATGCTTTTTACTGTGGGGTTGTATTACAAACTGGTGTGTTTGGTTAGATATACGTCATTTCTAGCAAATTGTGCTACGTCACCCACGATTACATAAAAGTTCTAATCAAGAGAAAGTGAGCAGAAATGTCTGGAGTCAACAAACATTTCAAATAATTCCGCAATAGGAAAATAGTCGCTATATAATGTGAAAAAATTTTTTAACTAATAAATCTATAATATAAAAATGAATCGCAAAATGTGTTGGTAAGCGCATAACTCAACAACGCCTGGACCAATTTGGCCAATTCTTTTTTTTAATGTTCGCTGAAGTTCAAAGATGGTTTTTACGGCGAGAAAAATTCGAATAATTGCCGAAAAAAAACCCCTAAAAACAGTAGAGTCAATTTGAGCTTTATTGCTATTGTTATTTAAACAATGTAGGTATGTTCCTGTGATCGAGGCCTTAAGCATTCACTCAGGTATTGTATAAAGTTTGGGGTGTGAGAGGGGTGGGGTTACGGGTTCGTATCCCGCGCAAGACTTTGCGATGGGAATTACATGACATCATACAAGCGTATTGCGCGCGCTCTTTACACTGTTATTGAGTACGCTAGCTGTTAAATGCCGGGCAGCTGTTTTGCGGTGGAAGCCGCAGCCGGACAGCTGTTTTATAGAGAAATAGAGAGGAATTAAAAAAAAGTACGCTTAGTGCAGTGGACTGGACAAATCTGTTTGTATTTGATGTTTTAAAGATAAACAGTGAATATTGTATAATATAGAATATAGTATCACCATAAATTAACACGTAATTAAAAGTTAGTTACTATTTTCTATAGTACACGCGGGCGAAGCCGCAAAGGAACAGCTAGTAAAATAATAAATATAAAATAATAAAAATAAAAAGGAAAGCCAAAATGGTCAAGGACAATACAAGGTGCATGAAAATTGCAACAAAAATACTTCCTGCCGGACATAAATGAATACTGCCTCTTTTGTACAGTCGGTTCGAATAAAATATGTTTGGAATCTAGGTACTGAATTTCCGAACATTTTGTTTTAATTAATGTTAACATATGCTTAGTTCTACTCTGATTGTATACAAATGAGTAGAATAATCATTCGGTAGTTACATATATTTTTCTCTAACATAAAACTACACGCAAAAATACTGGCCAAATTCTTATCATTACGCATATAATTACACGTTACGAAACTGAACTAGTTTCGGTAATCGTTGCCACGGAAACAGGAAACAGTTATTAAGTTAATATACGCGACGCTCGGTTCAATTTAGCGTAAAATTATATAGTTCAATGCGGCGAATAAATGTACAATGAAATGTAGCGTAAAAATTATGAAGTATAATGCATATGCTGTAAGCTCAGGGTCAAAAGCTAGGTGGTGATATTCAAATAAGATTTCGAATGTGTAATCCGAACTGAGTTTTCAGGAAATTCCGACTATAATTACGCAAAGTGGTATCCTTGAATTGAAGGCTAACAGCTGCTGATACCATAGGCCTTGGCTTACCTTCAAGCTTATAAACGCTACTTCAAACAACTAAAACAGTGTTAAATAGTCCAGAGTTAGCGCTTTTGTGATTATGTAAGGCCTTAGGTTGACTGATCGTTGAAACTCTCACGCGAGTCGAACTTGAAATAAAGGAACATTGTAAATATGTACAAACTACTAAATCCAAAAACTTTAAAATCTTTGGGAAATTCACTTTGCACATTAATTGCAGCTATGCACAATGTAGTACAGGATGTTGTCAAACTGCATGTCGATATTTTGGGGGAAACAATCCACATATTTAGAGGAACAAATAATGCTTTTTCAGGGCACATTTCTTTGATACCCATAAAAATTACATGCGAAGTTCCACGGAGAACAGTACACACATTTTATTCTATACCACCGTTACACTCATTTCTCATTAGGTGGATTATTTCCATTCTTCGCAATGTTTAAATAAAAAAATAGATGTTTCCGGTACACGGCCGTGGTCTGGTATTGTTATGTAAGGTATTTGGTTCAATGTTATTATTTGACAATGGACAAATTTTGTGTTAGTAGTGCAGGTATATAGGTAAGTGGGCTATAAATAAGATCTAAATTTCCTGTTTGGAAGCTTTCGCGAAGGTAATAAAAAGTTATTCTTTTGAAAATAAAAATTTAAATCTATAATATCTTTGCTTTTCAGCAAAAAATTTACGCCAAGTTATTTTCTTACTTATTTAGCCTAGCTAACGTTAATTCTATTGCCATAGGCTCTCTTATTTTGGGTACACTCCAATTGGCCTTAAGTCAAGTGACTTTTAGATCAAGTAAAGTTTGGGCCATGTGACGTTTAGGCCAAATGACTTTACGTTCAGGCCAGGCGGCGTTTAGGTCACGTGATGTTTAGGTTACGTGACCGTAAACAACTTTAAAATTTTAGGTTGAATGGATTTTAGGACACATGAAGTGCTCTGCTCATTTTATAGCCCTCATACCGACTGAAGCGCAACTGGCAGAGAAAATTATCTCTTGCCCAACTCGTCCATTAGAAATTCGATTATCGTCTTAAAATGTAGTAGAATTAACCTTATTCAGGAATATAACCCGCTAGAAAAGGCATCTCGTGAACGTGCTTTACCGACCTCGGCCCTGAAGGTTGCTTGGGTAACGTGAAACCATTAGTTATTCAGTTTACTAGCTTTCTCCCTGTTGCCGCAGAGTTGTCACGTGTTGCAGAACAACTGGGTTCAAATAACTCTGAACATGAAAACACAGCAAAAATTCTTTTTTTTTTTTAACGAACATCGAGGTGCCAACACTACAAAAATTTTTCTTTATCAACACAAAGTACGTTGCAGCAAAGAAAATATTTGTTTAAAGTGTACAGTAATTGTGACAAAAATTGTGTTACTATTAAGGTAGTGTGGTAGGTAGTCATCATATTTATAGCAAAGTTTTTTTGTAATTTTTAATGAGAAGCTGTATGCTGAAAAAATAAAATATTTTATTTGCTACACAGGAAATTATATTATTCTAAAAGAAAACATCTTAAGGAATAAATTGAGTAACTTCCTAAACATGTGTGTGAGTATGTGTGTGTATGTATATGATTAAACCCATTTCCTGCATTGAGATGAAAACATTGCTATATTGAAATTAAAATGTAAGGGGAAATCTCTATGAGTTGAAGTTTTCGAGTGTTTGACGATAGCGAAAACACTAATTTTTAAAATAGTTTTTAGGGTATTTAAAGAACGACCTGAAAGATCCTATAGCATTGTGATACTCGCCGAGATGAATAAAAAGGCAGTAATGGCATATATGTAGGTTTTGCAGGTACTGAGAACTATTTAATTTAACTTAGCATGAAAATGACTGTCCTCGCTTGGGCTCTGGGAGTATACAGGACTCTAAAGAGGGCATGCCATATAATTGAGCGCTAAAAAAGTGTAAAATTGAAGGTTTCTAGAAGCCAGTTTGCATAAATAAAAAAACCAGTAGTTCTAGACAATAATTTTTCCCAACTTTCTCAACCAAATATTTTCCGAAGTAACGTATTTCTGAAGAACAATCGCTGCTGCCGTACATTTAACTATGAGGCACAAGAGATCACGCTGAACAAATGCATCATCATGGGTAAATATTTGCTCGTAATATTGGCAAATATTATTACCCAGGTTTGTTGTTCTGTAGTTTTTCCGTATTGACTTTCAAAAACGTGTAAATTTCAATTGGAGTTTCCAGCGTTTACATTTCTACCACATACGGTATAGGATATACATACTTGCACTTGGAATGCGATTATCCTGTTTTTGACGAAACTACACAGACATTACAATGTCAGATCTACGAAGATAGGAGGGGGCTGTGGTTGGTGCCAACCTCCCCCCAATCCGGGCTCGATTCTCGACGGAGTCATTCCCCGGACTTCCGCATGTGGGCATCGTGTCGCACGATGCCACTGGTCGGAGGGTTTTCTCCTGGCCTTTCATTCCGGCGCTGCTCCATACTCTCCTCATGTCACCCCTCATCACACGCAAGGTGTGGCTTTGGCAATGATATATCGCACAAGGACTGCATTTTGCTTGATTTTAACACCATTGTTGTGTCGTGTTAAACCATCTTTTGTGAGACAGTATCATACGTTTAACTTTTCATGCACGAAGGGGGAAACACAGCACATGGAGTTAGTCTCCTCTTGCGCTCGAAGTATATCGTAGTACTACTGTTCTGGTCAATAAAATGTCAGCTGTGTAAGGAAACAAGCCACGTGGTCTGTCTGTCTCGCATATGTGTGTCGCGGTGTGTTGTCTATACAATACATGTGTTGTGACGGTGCGCATACGTTACATAAGAAAGCGTTGTCGCACGGGCACAGGACTTCCGGTGAAGCAACACGACAAGGCGGCCCAGTACAGTCAGCAGCAAGCAGCTTAGGCCCGGTTTGTCAATGTCTGATTTTCTTCTGATTATCTTCCGATTATAATTTAACCAATGGTTAGCAACAATATCTGTTTCTAAAGTACTGATTAAGATTAATCAATGGATTAGAAGTCGGTAACCATTGGTTATCTTAATCATAAGAAGAGGTATTGATTACAGAGTTAAACAGGACTTTTAATACAAACAAGATTATAAACAATGACAATTTTTAGGTTATGATGACAGATGATTTAAATTTCTTGTTTTAAGAAGATGATGGTGAAGAAATATTATAGATTTTATAAACAGGCCAAGACTTTTTCGGTAACGCCCAAGTCACGAGTAAACAGATGACCATGAATTTGTTATGCGATTGCGGCTGAGTAAAAATACTGTCCTAGCACTACTAGAAAAAAATTGTACAGCTCCTCATAAAGTTGGCAAATACCATTATCTAGGATTGTCATTGAGTATTTTAACCATATTGGCTTCGAAAAAAGTGTAGGAATGAATGGATGTTTTCAGCGTTTGTTTATCTACCACGCACTCTTAAGCTGGCTACCTACCCAGGCCGCCGAGCGGTGTGTACAGCTTCGGCCGTTACAAGATTATTCGAAAACTGCTCATAGTGCGTAAGTTATACGTATATGTTCTACGAATAACATTTTAAAAAAAGTTTTCGTATCTAGTTTAGATCCTCCCTGCATTTTTATAATGTTATCTTTTTACCATGCCGAAAATGACGTAAATGTGTGTTTCCGTGATTATTTTTAAATGTGAAAATCATTCCGCAGAATATTTAAAACGAATAGTCGTGTACAATACACATAAATATTTAATATGACGTCATAAAATGATTGTATCGCCTCTGAATATCTCATAGAGACGAGTTACGATCGAGAAGACTCTATGTCAGTTTAGTGACTTATGCCAAGAGGCTAGGGTGAGGCGTGATTCACGTCCTGTATTGTCTTCCACTCAGGCGACCACCTTAACAGGCCCCACCATGCAGTTACATATCTGTCCAGGTATGTGTTCTATGCGCGGCGTGGTCAGAGCCAGCCACGCCTTGAACCACTCCCGGCGGATTGTCAGCACTGCTCCAAGGTCTACCTCGGTCACCTGCGGGCTTGTCATTCAGTCGCCCTTGCCAGCCTGATAATCATATACTTCTCAAGTAAACATGCGGTAACTCCCTATCATTTTATGTAACACCTGCTCGACCGCTTATAATAGTCTGGACAGCGAGTACGGCCGTATAAATCGATCGCGTTTATGTAACTACTGAATTCAAGAACAGTTCATCACGCTACAACTTCAATATTGAATGCAGTGTTCCATACCTAGCTCGCAGAATTTCTGTTAGATAGACAGAATTGTATAAAAAAGTTAGCAAACGATAAGGTTTCTAAGTAAAATTCTTACTGAAAGTATACTGTATGAATTAGTACTAAAAGTTAAATTGATTTTGTATACTCTAATAAGCACCTTAGTAAAAAAAATTAATATAATATTACAAATGTAATGTTTCCGACAGTTACAAAATCTCAATGGATCAACGTAGAGTACAATATAGTCTTACATTTTTTTCATACACAACAGCCATCACTGAGAGTACAATTCAGTACTATAACACCAACAAATCAATATCACGCGTCATGTTTCAGACATGAATCAGTCAATACCGCAGAATTTGCCGAACTTAAGTGAATTAGTATCTTATCTCAGCGTGATTAATGCTAGCGTATTGATATTTGTAAAACTTGATCTAAGGTGAACTCGTTTTTGGGCATCTTAACCTATGATATTGCATATTACGAGCGAAAAAGAATTGTTTTTTACAGTGCAAAACGTAACGTAATATACCTGGTATAATTTATAGATCACTAAAACAACAACTTCACAAAAATAAAAAAATTACCGAACAGGGAAACAATGTAAATTACATGAGACAAGGAAAAATTGATGAGGGAAGGGGGAGTTTTCCTGGTACATCCCTGTCTTCCGTTTGACTGAAAGACTGATAAAAAAAAAGTAGAAAAAATTGTTGGTTCACAGAACTGCATATTAGCCTCCAAGAACATCTATGTACTCAAGCAGACAACAGCTTCTCATTGGCTGCTCCCTTGCACTGTCGTAGATGCTACTTTATTATAGGCTCACTGCCGTCCAGGTAGTGTCAATTTAGTCTAAGGCCAATCGCGAAAGTTACAGGAACGTTAAGTTTTTTTAATTCTAGCTTGTGCCCAAACGAATACGTGAATTCCTGAGAACCCTACTGACTATGCGGCCTGGCCAACCACATGTAGAGCGCAACACTCGCCACGCAGTTTTGCCAAGTTTCGGTGAATTTGACTCTGGGTCATACCTAGAGCTGGTTATTTTAGGTAAAAAAGAATTATGCAACAATTGTATCAATGCATAACTCTCACATCTGTAGCTCAGCTTCGTGGTTATTGGCAGAGTGTATTTGTGAAAAGAAGTAGTTCTCTTGACTGTGCCAGTGAGAATAAGGTTACTGCGACATTACACGTCTGTGATTTGCGGGTAGATCCCCAAGACGTTGAGAGTTAGATACAGCCAATCGCTAGGAACCCCTGTTTTGCGCGAAAATAATTTTGCCTCACTTTGTTTCGGTGCCTTACGTGCACATCTGCAGTTCTGCTTCGTGGCCAGTGATTGGATATTTCAACTGTTACGAGTTTTTGTGTTCTACCGGCAAATCACAGACGTGTGGTGTTGCAGTAACGATATTTTGATTGGCGTAGTCAAATGAGAGACGACACTTCACAAATACAAGCTGCCAATACCCATGAAGCAGAGTTGCAGATGTGCGCACGAGGTATGGAAACAATATGTTGCATAATTATTTTCAACAAAAATCACCGGCTCTAGTCATACCTAGGGACCAGTGTTATTCACGAAAAGAATTTTGCCCCAGATTGTTTCAGTGTCTTAAGGCGGCCGCCTACCTCACGCTTCAAATGCGTTGCAGTGTGTTCGTGTAAACAGGTTTTTTCTACGAAAATATTCCACGTGTGCCCACTGTACCAACGTACGAAAAGAAAACAAACTTCAGACAAGGTCGGAACCTCATTGTTAAGACGGAACGCTCATTAAAATTACTGTTTCTAAGCTCTCCAACATGGCTAAAAACCGCCTTTTCAGACTTCCGTACTACAAAATGTACTAACCAGATGTACGTGAAACTCAGATTGCGACCTGCACTGAACTTAGCTGAAAACTTTCCAGCAATAAAATAATATGGCCACCGCTTAGTGTGCCATAGTAAAAACCGTTCGACGGGAACCTTGCACGCTAGTTCAGCGCTTGACTCGTTGAGGCGACGCGGCATTCGATGCGCGCTTCAAGGTCGACCTTATTGCTCCGTTGCTTTTGAGCCTCTCACGCACATCTGCAGTTCTGCTTCATGATTACTGATCATCCAGTTTTTTCACGCATATATATATATATATATATATATATATATATATATATATATATATATATATATATATTACATATACTGCAACTACTGATTGATTTTAGACTGTTAATATTTTAATTCTTATGTATGTATTCATAAATAGTTTACATAGTTTTTGTTTAAATTCTAGCATAGATGTCGACATTCATTACTTAAAGTGTTTTTGTCGAACAAGTTAAATTCACTAGACTACTTGCTAAACCTAAGTTTCTTTATTTGCCTGACAGTATATTCATATTCGCGCACATTATATTTACATTGTGTAATGCCAGCCACATTGCAAGCCAAAATTTACAGTACACATGGTGAAATGTAAGTATTGTGTTCATTTCAGAGCAAAATATGACGACTGATATTCCATCAATTATGTATGTATAACACGCACAAATGAGGTGCCATCAAAATTGTTAAAAACTTAGTACTTATGTTATTTTATACTCATTTATCTACTCACATGCAGGCTAAGATGCTAAATTGAAGTGTACTGATGAAGTAAGTAATAAATAAAACCATTTAATTGTTTCTCGTAAGTTCTTGAGATATCTATACTTTTTATTTCCCTAAATCTCTTGAGAAAATCTCGTATACACACACTCTCTCTCACACACATTGTCTCTCGTATTCTCTCTCTGTCTCGCACAAACATACACATAACGCTTCTGCTTTATTGATATTTATAGCCAGGTCTACTTGATGGCTATTTCTTGTTTATAGAAATTATCTGACAAATGCTGTAAACGTTTCTTCCTTATTCCATTTGTATAGTGAGAAGTAAAACAAAAGTAGATCTTAACGCTTGAGGAACTAAAGATAACCAGAAAGCAAACCTGTCCTCGTGTTTAGTATCTTTTATTTATAGCTACGAAAGGGTACTCAAGGTCGAACGCTTCGTCAAAGGAAGCGTAAACTACTAAGTGAAGAGGTTATTGAACCTATCTTTATTTCATTCACGCATGAATACACATTTATGAGTAACTGGTGTTCACATAAACACGTAGTTTGCATTATACATACAACGTCAATAAGCGGTCTCTCAAAGGCAATAATGTATAAATGGAGTGGCCTTTATCTAGAGCATTAGCTCGTACAGATTCGCAATCGTAATATTACAGGCCATTTCCGAAACTCAACTTCAATTGTGTTTTTATGACATGTGGGGCGTAGTGGTTTCTTAGTTCGAAAGTGTTACGCCCCCGATGGCAAAGTTCTGTGATCGTGACCTGTCGAGGTGACACTGTCGGTGCATGCGATGTTAATTTTTCACAACGATTGTTCGACTATTTAGTACTATAGATGTGGAATGGATTGGATAGTCAAAGTGAGTAATTATACACACGTGTTTTAAGAGTATGCAATCTGTCATTTCAAATTATACAATGAACCTTTGTAAAAGGCTATTCATATGTTTCTTAAATTGGAAATCTCATAAACCCAAGATTAAAATACATGATGTCTGGAAGTGGATGCATTAAGGTGTATGGAAAGTTAAGGAAAGTTAAGGAGAGTTAGCGACTGGAATAATACACAATACGCCGATAAAATCTAAACGATTCATCATAATTCGTTGGAATTTTTTGGTGAGTAGATGTTCTATTGGCGGACGTTTATTTATATAGCAGTAGGTAGTATGCTTTGCTTTCGAGTAAAATAATTAAAACAGTATTTAGAAAAATAAGGGATTGAAACCACAAAATACATAAAAACGGGAAACAGTATTTTTTTATAATTTTTAGTAAGATAATATTCAGGACTCTATAATAACCTAATTTTAAAAAATATTCAACTTTTGGTTTTAAAGTAATGTTATTCTCCGAAAACTTCTGCGCGAGTGGTTTATGAATATTAAAATTATTTTAAAACCAAAACGCACATATTTTTGAATTTCGGTTATTAAAGAGTCCTAGATATTATCGTACTAAAAATTATAAATATTACTGTTTTCCATCATTATGCATTTTGTGGTTTCAATTCCTTATTTTTCTAAATACTGTTTTAAATTTTTTACTCGACAGCAGAGCATACTATCGTCTAGTGCTATATAAAAAAACCTATGCTAAAAGAATATCTATTCACTAAATATAGTTAAGATTTTATCGAAGATTGAATACTCCATTCGTTCGCTCGGCACCTTAACTTTCCATACCCTTTAGGTCGACATGTTTAATATATTACCAGTTCCTAAAATTGCTACTGTAAAACTTTAAATTCAAGCAAGTGCTTTATTTTCACTCCTTCAATACAATAACCTCAAAATCGCGATTCTGAGAATAAAGTACGCAATAGAAACATAGTCGAAAAAATGTTCTCGACCAGCGAGAAAGTGCGACGGTAAATTACTCGCCTCGCATTCTGGAGGATACAGATCAGATTTCCAACCAAATCAATCTGAGTTCAGAATTTCACGATTATTCAGAAATCAATCCAGGCGAATAGTGAGGACCCTTAAAACAGGCACTGGCCGATTCCTTTCCTCATCCCTGGCACGCCTGCACCAAGAACGTATGGCTGTTAGAGAGCTCGGAAAACACACAATAAATAGAGAAGCAAAAATTCCGCAAGTTCAATGGCCGCCATGTTAGAATCCCCTGTCCTATGCATACTTATGCCTCGTGTATTCGTTCAGTACAGTACAGTGTATTCTAACATGCAGGTCATAGAACTAGGGAGCATTTTCTTTCCCTGTCTATGACAAACCGCAATGTTTGAGTTTAAAAAAAAGCAAGCAGTATAAAATTTGGCATAGTGAAAATATGTACCTTGGGATTGAAAAACTTGCTAACTTTTTTTTATGAACAACTTATATGCTGTACCAGGGACCTGAAAAATTCGCTTTTTCTTACCGACACAAGCTAGATTTCAAGCAACTATAAGTTCTTGTCACTTTCTCAATTGGATCTTGCTTTATTTGACTCCTCTTGGATAGCGTCCAGACAATAATAAAGAAGCAAGTATGGAAGCCAAATAATTGTGTTACACAATTTCAGTAATGAGCAGCTGTTGTCTCCTGAGTAAACAGATATTTTTGTAGGCTAGCCTATTACACGCGAGTTTTTCCTGATTCTTAATGGGTCGGCCTCGTTGCCATAAAATCGCGCTGCAGTGTGTTTGAGAACACGTTTTACACAGAAACCAATACACGTGTGTTCACGCCGTTTGTCTACGAAAAGAACACACACTTCAGACGACTGTCCTTAAGTACTTTCAAGACAACACACATATTAGAAATCATCTTTTAAGGCTCGTCAAAATGGGTTAAAACGGAGTTTTCAGGCTGCTATAGTGGAAAATATACTAACCGGATGCATGTGAAAGCACTTAAGGGTAGTGCATTGTACTTTAGTAAAGTGATTTAGTAAATAAAACAATAGGGTCATCACTTAAAGTCCCATAGGAAATTGGTTTCTTCGCGAAGACTGCGCGTCTTACGCGTAGAGGCGATGCACCACTGTATGGCCCATACGACGTCGCCCTTAACACCATACCTCACTCACACAAACACATGTGCCACGAGGCGGCCCCCTTAAGGCTCGGTTTCAGTCGCCAAATTGAATTTTATTATTTTTTGCTATTTTGAAATTCTGAGAGTAAAAAGGTGAAATCGGTGACTATACCGCACATTCTATTTGCTTTGCACTGTAGTACAAGCATGGCAGTAGAGCTAGTAATGTATAGTTAGATCGCAATTTGTCGGGCAAATTATGGATATAAAAAAATTTTCCACACAGATTGCGGCGAAATTATATGTTAACGGCTACATCACAATGTCTGTACTGTAGCGCAATTGAAAATAGAATTTGAGGTATAGTCGCATATTCAACATTTTTCCTATCAGAATTTCTAAAAAGCCAAAAAAAAAAATAATAATAAATAAGAATAAGAATAAGAATAATAATAAGAACAATAAATAAATAAAATAAAATTCACTATGGCGGTTGAAACCGATGTAGGTAGGCTGTGTTGATGTATATGAGGCACAAAACCAATGAAGCGTTAAAGAGTGACGTAGGTCGGCGTATGTAACGCATTATCGCCTCTACACGCAAACCCAGCAACTGGCGTAGAGCTTTACTATTATTCATTTTCCAATGGGACTTTAAGCGATAACCGTATTATTTTACTTGAGATACGTATGGTTCAAATTACAGCGCTTATTTCTATTATTGTGTTTTCCGAATCTGGTTGGAATTTTCCTAGATATAGCAGTTTAAAAATTATGTTTTTAGCCATTTTGAGAGTCTTGAAAATCGTGTTTCCAATAAGCGGTCCTAATTTTTAAATTAATAGAAACATTGTTTGAAATGCGTTTTCTTTTCATAGATGTACAAACTAAATTGGCGTTGAGATGTTTCTTCCAAATATGAATACTTGTAACTCGCTGCAATGCGTTTCAAGAGTGGGTAGATATGAACCTTAACTATACCACATTTGTGGAATATTTCTTTATGTTATCTCAAACCTTTAAAATACAGTCCACATTATTTAAGCTGCATTGTCACTTTATCTTTGAACCCTACTCGATTTCTAAGGCCACAAAAATATTCTAATGTCGGCAATTTTTAAAGGCAGCGCAATGTTTATGCGAACAAAACACATCTAGTATAGCAAACAACGACGCAGTTAAGTTTCATTGTTCGTTTTCTGTCAAATAGTGTTTACAGAAAGGTTATGTAGGACCTGACGTTCTCATAGTGTATAGAACTCGGCCATCATAAATTATTCATCACCTCTGAAATTTGACTCGGAAATATTGTTAGCGAGAAATGCGTTTCACGTATCAAGACAAAAAAAAAAGTTGTTATGCAAACTCATTATCTAATCTGTTAACGTGGATAGAACTAATAAAAGCGAGATAAACATCATAATGAAGGGTTCCTAGGTCGTCTAATTCTAGCGAGAAAATTTCTGTAAACAGTATCTGACAATAAATTACTTAGACTGAAACGAAAACCGTCGACAGATTCCTGTTCTAAACTGCTCGGCAGGGAAGCAGCATTTAAGAAGTGAACGCCCTCGAACCTCCGCGCAGAATTGCTAAAATCCTTTTTGCATACTCACCTGAGAAGCAGGCTCTCTTACGTCCATATACGGCTAGCGAATACGTAACGACGCCGGACTAGTATTTTGATTGGAAAAGACGTTTTAACATGCAAATCGTCTCCGTAAAAGGAGCAAAAGGAAACGGCGGCCAATAATAAATTCTGCCGCATTATTATTTTGGTCGTGGCGTCAGCGGTGAAACATTTGTAACGAGCAAAAATAAAAATTTCTAGCCATAAATTATTTTCTCCTAACATTCCAGTGATGTAGAATTCAAAAGTTTCCTTTAAATGTCGACATTTCTCTACCATATTTTCGTTATATGATTGCGTGGTACATAATTCAGGCATCAGTATAAAATTGTCGTTTTCTAGAAGCCAATTTACAAAAATCAAAAACAATCCTAGACGATAGTGTTGCCAACTTTCTGAGCCAAAATTTTTTTCTAGTAAGGTATTTCTGAAGAAAATCATCTGATGTCGAAATCTCGTACATTTAATTGCGACGCAAGAAGTCTCGCTTATCTAATGCATCATTCTGAGTAAATGTTTACACATAAAGTTGGTAAACATTGTTTATGATTGTCGCTTTGTAGTTTTTCCACACTGACTTTCAAAAACATGTCGATTTCAATTGAATGTTCGGGTAAGTGCTTATTTATCTACCAGACATTCTTAAGTGTGTACACTGTAAAACAATTTGTAACTTTAGGACACAAATATACAGGAGTATTGGGAAAGTAGGTATGGTAACATTGTTCCCGAAACATTGATGATAGCATTCATTTACATTTCTAGGAATCAGTGAAATGCATGAGACGTCATTTAGTTCAACCTGACCTGGAATGTATCTGCGAAATTTACGTACCTCTAGGAATGACTCATAATACGAGCCTTGTTTTAGGCACTAGTCAAGTATAGGTCGTTCGGGATAAGGTGAGCGCTAAAAAATGTAACCTTTGAAAAATATCACTAGTTGTTACTGCATATAATTGAATATTAACTCTAGATGCCTTTCAGCTCGTAAGGTTGGCAGCGCAATTACGGAATATAGAACTGTGTATTTATCTATTGAAATACAACGATTCTGAAACAAAAACAACCGAAATCGACGTAGTTGTATATAATTAATACTTTTTTTAACTGTACATTTTCCCTTTGACTGCACAATTTTTCTTACACGCGTAAACTTCAAGTGACGTGTCCAGAGAGGTTTAGGCCGTGTCCAAACTGGCAGAGAGAGTGCTCTCTCGCAACCTTTTGACGTCAGAGAGTGTGTTTACTGCTGTTCAAATTCGAGGGAGAGTGGGCGAAAGGGAGAGTGAGAGACATGTTCACTCGCTGCTCACTCTCACACCCTCTGTGGCAGCAATATCGTTTTAAAGTTAAACCAACTTTTTGTACTTTACCGATAATTATTTTTACTCGTTGTTTATTATTTTTAATCCGCCAGTCTTGTATTTGAAAAACTACATCAAAGCAGATAAGAACAGTAACATGCATTAAATGCATTGTGGTTATCATAAAATTTCGATTTATCATCCCGTTTTCGTCGTGGCCTGTACTATAAACTATACAGCCACAAATGCGACAAAGTTAAAATATCTTTATGGAAACATCGTGGAATTTAGGCCTCTACTTAAAATTTATCGGAAATTAAATGAAATAAATTGAGATTAGAAATAGTGCAACATAAAGAAAAAAATATTATTGATTCGAGATGAAATTATATATTTTAGAACATACACTGTTTTTAAGCATTTTTAATGTCCTCGCTCGCATCGATACATCGTGTACTTTATGAGCAGTAAAAACATCGAATGTTTTGAATTTATTAAGTTTTAAGACATATCTGAATTAATTCGTTTACAGTATAAATATTTTTTTTAAGTTATTCACAATTCATGCCGATAGAATGCAGTGTGCCGAGTGCGTAGTGCGAGAGTGGACGTCCGAATTCGAATAAAGTGAACCAGAGTGAGCGAGAGTGAGAGTGTACAGTGAGAGTGAGCACAGTCTTGAGTTTGGACACGGCCTTAGGCATATGTCCCGTCGCGCGGAAAGATACGAATTGGCTGAAAATAGAACTTCAGCAGGACTTCTCCGAGTGTTCACTTTGTCCCGAACCGTCTATATTGTGCCCGAGAGATGGCTGGACTATGTTCCTCAACAATGGCGTGCCAGTAGCTGTCACGGGCCGTGTGCTAGCTCTCTCTATGACGTACTACACCAGGAAGCCATGAGCCGCAATACATTGTTACACTCGCCGCCCGCTATTAATTATTTCCTCTTGCCTGCTCATGTGCTAGTAGCGAGAACTCTATAAACACTAGCTGCCCGCGCTACAAAAACACGAATATCGCCGAAGTTGCTGGATGTCAGAAGTGTGGTACAAAGATATTAATTAAGGACTCGCTCTTTAGTTTTGCAGTGGTTTCGAAAATATTTACTTTAACGCAAATTAATACATATATCAAAAATTCATTCCGGGAGTTTTAACACTTGTGTATCATTGTTTGTATCTGAATTTTTGTTTTGCAGTACACCAAATGGATATTTAGATTTTTGCCCCTGAAACATCACATATTTTGTTGTCAAAATAAGCCAAAATAAAGAAAAATAATTTTTTTTTCTAGCAAACGGTACATTATTTTTAAAAATCGCTCTGGCCAAATTGTGTACTGTATGACTGTACAGAGTGTAAAAATTTTTCAAAGCATTTGGTTAAAAAATATTTGAGTTACTTGCAATTGTTTGAAATAAATGAAAGATCATAGCCTTAAGGGTAGCTACCATAAGTCTTGTTAATATTTCTATCCCCCTTCCCCACATTTTTTCTGGGTAGTTCAGAAAACACTAGAGCTCGCTGGTGGTACACATTAGTACATTTCGATAAACTTATAAATCCATAACGTCAGACTTAAAACTATTACGTATTTAGTAGAAAAAAAATTCGTCATAATTATACGCTTGCCGTTTCGGAGTCATCAGGTTCTACTAAGGGTTACTAAACCCGAATGTCTATGTACAATGTTGAAACGTGATACAAAGAGATGTGTACAGTTTCAACGAGAGTAATATCGTAATTAGAGCCGGTGATATTTGGTGTAAAGAATTTTGCATCAACTTGTGTCATTGTCTTACAAGCATATACGCAGTTATGCTTTATGATTATTGACACAGCGTATTTGTGCACGAGTGACGCTAATTTGAATGTGCCAAACAGAACAAGGTTACTAAGATACCTCACGTCTGTGATTCGCTGGTAGAACCACGAGACATTGAGAGTTAAAAACATCCAATCACTGACCATGAAGCAGAACTGCAGGTGTGCACACAAGGCACTGAAACAAATTGTTGCAAAATTCTTTTCACCAAAAATCACTGGCTCTCTGTTGTGACTCTAACGGGCCGGTAGGTTGCACCCTTAAGGCGGCCGCCTGGCTGGCGCTCTAACTGCATGCAGCGTGTTCGGTGCTACTTTTTTTCTCAGAGACTCGTAAACGTGCGTCCACAATGCTCATCTAAGAAGACAATAAACGCTTCAGACCACTTGTGAATATTATTTTTAAGACACCGCGTAAATTGGAATCATTATTTTAAATAAAGCCTTCAAACTTGGCTGAGACCGGCCTTTTCAGATGGTTGTTTCTCAAGGTATATGTACCACATTCGCTCTTAACTGAGGTATACAATTACACTGCACTTTGCTACAGTGACTTGTTCAGGGTCATCACATTTACGACTTCGGCCCTAGAGGCTATATCACAATACATGTGCAGCTTGTAGTGTCTCATAGATTTTCACCTCGCACACACAAGCATACCCTTCACCAGGCGACCGCCTTTAAGGATGTTCAAGCAGAAAAAATTAAAATTTTATATTTGTATGAAATATTGTTGGTTTTACAGACGCTACTTGGGAGTACATTTTGCTCTAACAAAAAAAAATTAGTAGGCTATAACCAGTAGCGACATTTCAAAGTATAAATTTGCATATTTTTACCTCATACAAATCTTAAAAAGGACAACCTTGAAGCGCGCATCAAATACCGCATAGCCACGAGTGAAACGCTGACCTAGCGTGCAAGATTTCCACCCAGCCATTTTTACTATGGGACTTTGTGGTGACCATATTATTTGATTGGTGGAAAGTATGTAGCAAAGTTCAGTGAGCGTTTCTATAGACTGTTCACGGTCAAGTGCGTACATTTTCCTTTCAGCCATGCTGCAATTATTTTTAATATTTTTAACATGAAAACTTCCTTGGAACTAAAAACTAGTGTAAACGTTTCACAACTCTCAAACTTATAAATAACTTTGGCCCCAATAAAATATAGTTTTTGGAAATTATAAGTGTTGGGAAGAGCTCAGTTTAAGATAAACTATAGGTAGGGACCCCTGATTTTCGCGAAAAGAATTTAGCCCCACTTTGTTTCAGTGACTTACATGCACATATGCAGTTATACCCTCTTGGTTATTGGCAGCGTATCTTTGTGAAGTGATGTCTCTCATTTGACTTTGCCAATCACAATAACGTTACTACAACTTCATAAGTGTGTGATTTGCCAGTAAAACCCCAAGACACGTCACAGCTAAGACGTCCAATAAGAGATTATGAAGCAGAGCTGCAGATGTGCACGTAAGTCACTGAAACAAAGTGGGGCAAATTTCTTTTTGCAAAAATTAGGGGTCCCTAACTATAGGCCTATATCAGTTTCTCAGACATCCGGTAAGTACAACTTGAAGTACGACAGTCTAAAATGACAGTTTTTAGATGTAGTTCGTCTTATATAAGTATTATATATTATGACAATTCACTTCTGAGAACTGTGTCCGCAAATAGGGTTGCGGGACAGTGCTTTCCAAGGAAGACACGTTGGTATGAAGCACCAAAGAATAGAACTGCCAGGCACATTTCTCAGAAGACAAATGTCATAATATGGAAACGTTATATGAGACAGACTATAAGTTGGAGAACTTAGAAACAATGTTTTTAATTAGAGTGATGATGTAACATTGACATTCCGTCATTGTCCGAAGTTTTTTCTTTTCGTACGTTGGCACAATGGCTACGCATTGGGAATAGTTTCGTAATAACAATTATTTACGAAAACATTGTAACGCGTTTGAAACGTGTTGTGGGAAGCCCCCTCGAGCGATGACTAAAATCTCTACATTCAGTATGTAATCGATATTGTTAGCAACGATTGTTGCTGCACGAAGATTGTGAAACTGAAAGTCAGAACAGTTGGTCAGACTGCAGCAGCACTAGGTATGGAAAGTGTTATAGGATCGTGTTCTTCCGCGCCAGTTCTTCCTGAGAGCGCGAAAGAGCGCAGTGTCCGAGGAAGTAAATTAATCGCTCCGGTCGAGTGTGACCGAGCAGTCGTTAGACCGTTGAGTCGGAACAAGGAAACTGGTGCCGATGGATCGATATCACTTTCTTCGACAATCACAGCGAGATCTCAAAGAAATTGTTACGAACCAGCATTATGCACGGAGGATACAATCCTCTGCTTCAAATGTGTTGCAGTGTGTTCGTAAACAGGTTTTTTTTTACAAAAATATTCCACGTGTGCCCATTGGCCAACGTACGAAAGTAAAAGAAACTTCAGACAAGGTCTGAACCTCGTTTTCAAGACGCCACGTTAGTTAAAACCACTGTTTCTAAGCCCTCCAACATGGCTAAAAACGGCCTTTTCAGACTGCCGCACTTCAAAATGTACTAACCGGATGTATGTGAATCTAAGATTGCGACCTGCACTGAACTTAGTTGCAAACTTTCCAACAATAAAATAATATGGTCACCGCTTAGTGTCTCATAGAGCAAACACCGTTCGGCGGGAAGCTTGCACGCTAGTTCAGCGCTTGACTCGTTAAGGCGACGCGGCATTTGATGCGCGCTTCAAGGTCGACCTTACTGCTTCGTCGTCTTTGAGGCTCTCACCCGCGGGTAGACAAGGTCTATAGCTAGTGCAACGACCTATCGCGGATTCAAATATATAGAACGGGCGAATCAAGTTCCTGGAACGTATTGCCATGACGACGCAAGAGCATGCCGGCTACATTTCTGCCGTGTTAAAATGCCGTTCCTGGGCGCTTCCAGTCACACCGAACAATAACAACGTTCATCTGTTGACGTAACTTATTAAAGCCAGTGCGTGATGCTGTAGATGTTTGCGTGTCCATCATCTCGGTGAGGCTTTTGTTGTTACCTGTGATATCTCTCAGACGCATCACGGAAAAATTTCCTTACGTGGCCGGGGTACTAGCTTCATCTCACTCGATGCGCTGCAAGCAACGGTTCCCACTCTTAAGACAATATCCGGGAGTTTTTTTATGATGCAAAACCTGGAACTATTTCTAACAGAATGCTTTGAAAAAAAAAATCAAGATTATGTAGTCATACAACGTACAAACGTCTGCACACTTTTTGCAAAATAACATACAGTTAGTCCGTAAGAAAATATTTTGATTAATTTTACTTATTTTCATAACAATGTTGATGATACTTGGGGTGCAAAAATCTAATTAAAAAAAACTGTCTCTTTTATTGCTACAAAAACAATACGGTACAATTAAATACATATTGGTATCAAAACAATGTAGTGATTCTTCGATATCGGTATTATGCTGTGTTAAAAAAAATATAGAATGAACATTATTGTAACGTGGCCTTGAATGTTGTACAGCATGACACCTTGATATACAGGGACAGCACGAAGGTAAGAACTGTTTCCCTGCGTCAATGACTACATTTCTACCATTCTGCATGAAACACTTTAATATTTTGGTGGTGGAATTAAAATACTCTGCTCCAAGAGAAGTTCTCTACTAGCACGTTATTTTGAACCATGTAACCCTGGTTCTAACACAGCGATCAGTAACCAGGCCATCCGGCCAGGAATTACAAAATAATAAACGTAAGTTGCTGCAAACAGCAAGGCAGAACTCCCCACTCGAACAGCGGTACGAGTTGCCACACAGGGCGCGATAAAGGGACGTGGCTCGCTAACTACGAGGTCTGTCTGCCCCATATCGTCGCCAGGAACACTTCACTACCAAGATGCACCACGAAGTCCAGATACGACGTGCCGATCGCCGTGGACGATTCCTTACATCAGCCTCGGCATCATTGACAAGGTGGGACTGTCTTCGTCGTAACTAGACTGAGTGGCTCATAAGTAATCATAAATGTATAATCATACCTCTAACTATTATTGACTCCCTCCGTAAAGAACATCGTAAAAGTAATGTAATAGTTTGTATATATTGTAAATTAAAGCCATACTTGATATTTAGACTGCAAGTCTCACTTATGTTAAAAGAATCCCTCATTTAAACAAGTTACAAAATATTGTACGTTTTACGTAAATACTCTAGCATTACCAAATAATAAAATTTAGTAATTTTCTAAAAACGTAACAACATGAACGACGCTACGTTGAGCGTATATTCTTTTTTTTTTTTTCGCGCGAAACTGCTAAACGTGTTTCGCATACGTATAGTCAAGTCAAAGAGTTGATGCACCCACTGAAACAGAGACTATCGAGGAAAAGCTTATATATCCAGGGCTGTGTGGATCAGTTCCACCAAGTTGTTCTAATTTATCCCTGTGACTCACATCTGCAGCGAAGTCCTGAGCTATAGACATTTTGTAGTGAAAACTATTATTGGGGCATTATTAGTTTAGTATTGTTATGATATTGCCTGGCAAGCCGGACAGTGAGAGGTTCGAGCTACAACTAGGCCAGCGTTGGGAAACCACGGAAGACAGAGACTCACCTCACCTCCCTCGTAGTGGCGCAATAATGAGGACAAGCACGCCGATATACGGCACTGTTATCAAGTAAACGAGGTCTGTCGTCCACCAGCACTCATTCGATCAATAGCAGTCCAATTCTTCGCAGGGGCTCGTGGTTCAAGTCCCGGCGGGTGCGTGCTAGTCCGTCGATGCCGTCTCCTCATCAATCCAGCTTTGGTAAGGTCGTTAGATCTAGTTATGTGGCAGCAACCCTCATCTTAACATAATAATTTAATAATCAGTAATATTGCGCTCCCCTCCTAAATTAATACAACACATAGTAACCTATTTTGTATTCTGTCATTCAAGTAGAGTAAATGCCCGTTTAACCATAACTGTCTTAGTCATTTAAACCTAAATAATATCTAAATAAGCCCACAGTGTAGCTACCATCCGAGTGTAACCCCTCAATAACAACAACTTATGAGAACCCCCCCCCCCTCAAATTAATAATAACTTATGAGCAACCATTTAAATAAACCCACAAGAATATAAAGTTTGTAACTGTATGCAGTACAACAGCTAGTCCACTGAATGCTACGTGTTCACAGATTTCAGTGCACGAGAGGCTGGGCGAGTGAGGTACAATATTACACATACCAAATAGAGGCGCACCCTGAAAAAGGGGGGGGGGGGTTGTAATTTTAACCACTCGCTCCCCTTAACAAAAAAAATACAAATTTACAACAAACTAATTTGACATTTAAAACATTTAATAATATATTTTTTCCAGTAGAATGTCTTATGTGTCGTTTCGAAAACTTCTACAATACTTCGCACCTTGAAATCAAAATTTTCCAGGAGGAGGACCTCCGAACCCCCACGTTTTAAATGGGTGGTAGTGTTTATTTATAATATTCTCAGGTTAAACCCTCTCCCCCATACTTAAATCCTGTATTGAGTATGTTTGGTCTATACAGGACTTTTAATAATAAATTCTTTCGGACGATCAGGGGCGAGAAAGATATTCTTGTAAGAGAAGTGGGAGGGGGCAGGATCGTTGACAGAAATTTATTTCTGACTTTTTTCCTATAACGACTTATTAAAGCGGGGGGTCCGGGGATCCTCCCCCAGAAAAATTTGTATTTCAGTGTGAAGATTGGTGTTATTTGAGTGGTTTTCGAGTCTAAATATTGAAATTTGTAATATTTTTAAATATTAAAACTTAGGGTGGGTACAAATGCCTACACTGTTCCTCCCCTCTGTTCTAGGGGAGGAACAGTGCGTACCCCTGTCACTCTGCCCCTTCTCTACCACTGGGTACGATCCACTTTGGTGCGACGAGTCAGGTTGTTGTACCACTGAGATAGACGAAGAATTGTCTTTTTCAGACTTCGTACAGATAGCGCTAGCAAAGGCGTATATTCAACCATTCAATGTAAACACCAGCGGCGTCATTTCAGGATTTTCTTGGGGGGGGGGGGGGGGGGGGGGAGCAAGATTTTTTTTTTTCGGCGACAGTGACCTTGTTGCATCATTTTTATTAATTAAGCATGTATAAATTAGAAACTTGAATAATAAAACTTCAGTTCTATGTGCTTAAGTTAGCATTATTTAAATAACAAAATTTAAAAAAATATATTTCATACATATAAAATTCTAAATCTAGGGGGGGGGGGGCATTTGCCACCCCTGACCCACCTAAATGACACCCCTGGTAGAAACACCATGATTGCAAAAAGCATTCAAAGATCACACAACTACTAGCTACGCCACTGATACGGAAGCCACTTGAATGGCTTACAGCAAGCGGCAAGCTGGCGGGAATAACGTTCAGGAACTGAGAGCAGTACTAAGTATATACGACGACGAGCTAGTCCCTGCAGCAGAGAGGAAGGCGCGGCAGACTCGTACAACTGACATGCACGCTGATCACGTCGAGCGCTCGCAGCGGAAAGCTGATCAACCAGTCAGAATACCTACTCGTTCACCGCACGCACCACTCCGCAGCGAACAGTACGGTTCACGTCCAACTCCTGCTAGCGAGCGGCCAATAGCACACAGCGTAACAAACTTCTAACATACCCGTACTACAATATTGTCAAATATAGTCAAGTTAACGTTTTAATAAGGAAAATGAGAACAGGCTGCAATAAAATAACGATTGTTTTCAAACATGGTGTTTAGTTGTTTTAATATTTTCATTTCTGATATGTTTCCCAAAGTACTTCAAGTAATATGTTGACCTACTATTTTATCGAAGTTTGTGCGGGATGAATAAACTCATTCGAAGATAAAGCTTCCCAACCACTAAACAAAATTTTAAAACCACTTCTTGGCTCTGATCCACGTTCTTTGACGTACGGTACTGCGAGAATTCATACCGGACAGCGGAGTGTTTTTTTTTTTTTTTTTTTTTTTTTTACTTGTCCGTAGAACGAAGTTTTAGAGGTTCTTAGGCTACGTGCAACTTTACATAATAAGAACAAAGTTAGGAAAGGAGTCATCTATCGCATATGTTATATTTTCAGGGTATTGAAAAAACTACCTAAACAATCCTTTAGTAATATGCGCGGCGTCAAGAAGAATATTTAAGTCAGTGGTGGCGTATATATGTAGCTTCTACAAATACTGACAAACCCTATGCTTGCTCCCGCTATAGCTCTGAGGTATGCAGTACCTTTAAGAAAAACCATGAAAAATATAAATATGTATATGCATGTCCGGAAATGAAGTGGTCAGTTGCCTCACCAAGGACAGGTATTAATATGCTAAATATATTTGGCGGTGCTCAATAATTTGCAATTATACCGCTTTAAGACGAAAACTATTTTCTGCATTGAAAATATTAGGACATCGCTACAGGAATAAAAACGCAGGGAAAATTGTGAAATTACGTTTTCAAGTGATTTATTACAATTAAATTACTTATTTGTTAATAGGTTTCAGGGTATTTAAAAACGCCCTTAAAGATCCTACAATAACGCGAGCCTCGTCGAGATGGACAACATAGTTATTGATGTTATTTGTGTAGGATCGGCAAAAACTTAATTACACCGAATGTAATTAACGCGTACTGTCTATTTATCCTTATCCTTCCTCTAACCAGTGCTCTGGGATAGCTGTACCAGGGGACATCGGTGTGATCCGTGAACTATTTGTGTGTTGCGGGTGTGTGACAATGTAAACCTTACACGGACGTAGCCAGGATTTTTATCTGGGGTTGAATAATTTTGTTACGGTATAGTACAAACATATCCCTACATACACACACGACATAATCATATACAGAGTGTCCCATAAGTCCGGTATCATAGGAAAAGTCCGATCTCATTAAGAAAGTTAAAATAGGTGAAATGTAATGAAATGTTATTGTTAATAACATTACTGCTGCATGCCGCTCCATCCCGCCGGCCATGTTACATCGCGTACAAAGCAATCTGAACCATCACATACGCATGTGCAGAGCACATCGCGGCCATCAATCTGTCGTAATGCACATGGAAGAGATCACACTGCTGTTGTCTTACGCCAACATACTACATCACCATTAAACTATTCCATATTTCGCCAATTTCTATTTACCCTATGAGACCGAACTTATGGGACACTCTGTATTTTGTTTGTTCAGTATTATTGCAGTTACATTGATTAAATAAGTACTAACTGATAGTTTTGAAAAAAAAAATGAAAATATTAGCGTGTATTTCCTCACAATTTCTGTACTTTTAGGGCCGGGTGGGGGGGGGAAGATATATACCGATATCCTGTCCCCTGAAACTAAGTTCTAGAGCATACACCACTGTGTGACTGGAACTCAGCCGGGGTTGCCGGACAGCGCGGGACAACAAAGAAGGACACGAGAGGAATGTGTGGCCGAGGACCTGGGCATGATCGGCGGGTGACGCGTGAACGAGGCGTAATTCGAGCAGCGTAGCACGCATCGTCGTGGGGCTGGCTGGCGGCTGGAGCGATGACCTTGAGAATGTTTCACTCGCGCGCACTTTCTCCCCTCGGCGCGAGCAGTCAGAGTCGCCGGTCGTGTTGCCAGCCGCGGTGCCTTTCTCTCTCCTCTCACCACACACTGCCCCGGCGACCAAATTGCAAACATCGCCCGGTCACAGACCAAATAGTCATACAGACGCGAATGACGTGGCGGCTCATTTGACACGGGCGAGCTTCGCCGCTTATCGGCTGCCCGAACGTGTGATACCAGCCACGCGTGTTTGGCTCCTGAATGTTACGGCAGGTTTTCTATTGGCCTGGCTGCATGCTAGCAGGCAGCTGCCTTACGCTGATTGGCGGTAGCTGTTTCCGCCGTGTTGCTGGTCAGGGAAGCAATATTTCTGGTGTGTGTTACTCATTTTCCCGTCCTACTGGCTGTTTCACTTCTGTATTCCTAAATATTCTGTGGCCCGGCCCAGGGTAAGGTTAATTCTACTACAGGTTAGAAAGATCAATGTTATAAGTTTGGCACAGTTAAATTTCTGCCACTTGAGCGCTAGTATCGCTAGTGCACCAAACTGACCAATCACAGAGCTTTCCTGAATTTTAAGTTACATTAAGTTGACTATTTAAAAGGCGAAATTGGTTTCTTTTCACTTCAAAATTAAATGACAAATAGAATTACCAAGTTTATTTAAATTTTATTTTACTATGGTTTCGTATTTATCTGGTCTCTTAGCGATCGAAGCGAAACTAGTGGCAGAAATTTTCCCTGTTCCAAGCTCTCCCATAAGAAAACGTATTTTCTTTCTAACCTGTAGTAGGATTAACCTTACCCAGGGGTATGGGTTCCTGAACAATTATTTGCACAAGGGCCTGCAAATCCCAGCAATGGTTTTGCCTGCAGTCTCCCTCATAGCAACCCAACCCTTTAAAAAAAAAAAAAAAAAAAAAAAAAACCTGAACGGAACCAACGCCACTAGAGAACTGTGTACCCATGTTAGTAGAGTCAGTCGCTGATCTAGGCACATGAACGGTAACCGCTAATTTATTCCCGTTACGTTTATCTACGAGAACAACAAACCCTTCAAACTATTGTTAGTTAATTTTTAAAATGCAACACCCCTACTGCAAACATAACTTTGTGGCACCCATAACGGTTAAGAAGGTTTTTTTTTAAGACTTCTGTAAACAAGAGTTGGAGTTTATCACAAACTATTCAAAACTAATTTCAGTAAAACCCAGTCGCCATTTCAGAACTGTGCTTCAATATTTCCTCTGTCCAGGATGCTATGGCAGTTATAACGTATACTATGCGTGAATGGATGAGATAAAGAGGGTAAATATTGCACTTCGGCCAACTTTCGGGGGAAAAAACGGGTTTGCTATTATAGTATAGATTAAATGCAAAACTTGCAGCTATACACTTGTTTGTTAGGATTTAAGGAAATTTAACGTTAAATGAAAAACATAATACCTTTTATGTATAGAAAGATATATGCATTAAAAGTTGAAGAAATGTTATTCTTCTCAATCTCAATGAGGTGGCGGTACTTTAAAACAATAACTTACAGACTTGTATTCAAAATACAATTGCTGTTCATTACAGAAATATTATATTCTATGCAATCATACCTACACTATCCTAATCACAACTTTACTGTTGAACATTCACATTACCAAAGGTTACATAAACAAAAGAAATACTATTGCAGCGAATAGCCAATTATGCTATAACACTGAGATTAAGGAAATGTTTTAATTTTCCAACTCACTTCAAAATACAACGTCCTATAGCAGCATAAGGAATCATGGCATTGTTTCTTTCTTTAACTCAATCAAAGAGGCAACATATAATGTACGACTTGGCTATATCAGTTAATTTTTGGGAAAGTGTGGAATGTTTTCTTTTTTCATCTCACGCATTCGATTGTCAGTAATTGCATTGAAAGAAAACTTTTGTAGGAAATCTTCCCTGCAAAATTACAACACTAAACGATTTGTTGGTGAACACAGTATTTTAGTGGTGACATCAAAATGGTTTTGAAGTGACAACAAAACAAATGTTGCACGGTAAATACTCACAAAACACATACCGTATGAAGTTTGTGCTATCTACTTGTTGATTCTTGATTCTGGAGTCGGCACAACTCACGTCCAAGGGATGAACAACCATAACTGGGTTAGTTTATTGCATCCTTAGATCTTTTTTTGTGTACATTTTTGTACATTTGTGTCGTTACTGGTTGCGTACGAGTTACACGCTATACAAACGCCGAGATGTGACGAAGTTTGAAAAACCAAGATAATACGTCTAGTGGATCATGGTGATTACCAAGAAATGTACGTACATAGGCTTGCCCATATTTATCTGAAGCACATGTTGGTGATAGTCTATGCCAACGTTAACTGTAACAAATAATTAGAGGCCGGAAAAATTCGCGGGTTCACTGACCTGTAGGCTAACCTCCAAGAATATTTGTGAAATCGTGCAGACAGCAGCTGTTTATTAGCTGCTCGCTGACACTGTGAAATTGGCCTGTATTCAGTTACAGTTTTATTATAGGCTCCGCTACTTCCAGGAAGTGCCCAGTAAGTCAACGTGATACAATATAGTTGCTGGAATTCTAGCTTGCGCCTAAAAGAAAACGCGAATTTTTCAGGTCTCTACAAACAATACAAAAATTACTGGAATTTATTACACGCACCTAATTGATTCAGCATTTAACAGGAAGACGGCAATCAGTCAGTTCGTTAATGTACAGTACATAGTTTCAATTCTTTAAATTTACAAATTTTTTTAGAGTGTAAGAAACGTTTTTGAAATGGGCTGCAGTTACAAATTTTTTAATTTATACGTAGGCTCTATCTGTTTAACATATACGCTCTGCATACAGATAGTCATTCACTTCACGAATTCACGTAACGTATTCAGCACAGCAATACGTAGAAACAATGTTTTGCAAATACCAATAAGAAATCGGCAGAAGCAATGTTCGTGCTACTGCAGTTGACACACCGAGCGAAGTGGCGCAAAGCTAATACGTTGGACTCGCATCCGGGAGGACCTGGATTCGAACTCCAGCCCCGGCCATCCTGATTTCGGTTTTTCATGATTTCCCGAAATATCTCCAGGTGAATGCTGGGATGGTTCCTTAGCAAAGACCATGGCCGACTCCTCTCCCAGCTCTTGTCATTGTACCAAGTTGTGTGTCGCCGTCTATAATGACATCGTTGTCGACGAGACGTAAATAAAAATCACAGTTGACAGAAAAAAAAACCTCTGAAGGTAATGCAAAGGTCAGTTAGAATAAAAATTTTCAAACCACAGTGGATTTAACTTGCGGACAGCTACATCACGCAGTCGAAACCACATTCAGAAAGGAAATCCGGCTGATACGTCTTCCCGTTAACACACAGGTTTATATTTGACTCTGTAGATAAGGACTTCTTGATATTGTTCTTCTACTCTGTACCCAACAGCATTTCAAGTAAAAAAACACTGGACCGAAATTCATGTTACACCTCGTAGTAATTACTCTATTTTTAGCACAACTATTAACTATTACAATTAGGATCATCGGTCCTAGCATGCAACCCGAATGGAAATCCTTTCATTAGAAACGCACAACCAAAATAAAAGAGGGCTGAGAATAATGTATCAACGCGTTTAGAGTGGCTGTAGATTGTACCAGTCAACGCATGAAAAAAAAAAAATTCTGTGTACGTTTTATCCATTTACCACTGAAATAAAACATGCAGACCAGTTTAAGGAATTGTTTAAACAAAGCATTTCTTTCTTGTATCCTGAAGAAAATATGCAAATTATAGACACTGGCATTTCAACATATTGTAGAATAATGTAACAGAGCACATACGAAAATACCAAATACCCAATTGTAATAAAAATAAAGGTGACACAGGCAGCATAAATTACTAAACGAAATAAATTAATGTAGTTGTTCATTGTGTGCGAAGTTAAGAAAACTGAGGCAATTAACACATGTAAAACGTCGGTTATAACTTAATTACGCGATAATTTATATACACAGATGCTTGTTTAGAACGCAGACGTTGAACATTGATGTTAAAATTTCAGTTACAAACACAGTTATAAGAACATCTTGGTACTGACAACTTCGTGTACATGACAAATTACATGCATACGTTATGCCACTACCAAATAAAAATAACAACAAAACCGTTCTGCTGACGGTTCAACGAAACCTTCCACATTTGCTTACAATTTATAGATTCAATTTACGTATTTTTCCCTTTGATATTAGCAACATATACTGCATGCATCAATGGCCTAAATGGTACAATTCCACCCAGAATGAAGCCATGCACAATTTATAGTCATAGTGCGATTTAAGCGTGCGTGTGTTTTACAGTTATTTATGTGGCAGATAAAAGTTGTAAACAACTTATTCTATTCTGTTCTCTCACCTAACCGAATTAGTGATGCCAGAAAATCACGTGAATACCCTCATGCCAACAACGCATACCTTGGGGCTCAGTCTTCTGTACTGTGAAGAGGAAAATATTCCTACAGGGGTACAGAGGGATGAAAATACAAGCGGCTATTTTCTAGTCTTTTTTTTTTTTGGGCATGGAAATACTTGTTTGTGTTTGAGAGTGCAAAAAAAATATATCATGCTAATCGCATCGAGTGTCTCTTTAACTTCTGACTCCATAGTAGGAACAAAATTGTTTGGGGCCATTCGCGATAAATACTTTCTTTGTGGAAAATTAGCCAGCGGCTTACTTTTGAGAAACTTCTATTCCAGCTGTGTAACAAGGAACAACTTGCACTGTTCCGCCAGATATTAGACTCATTTTCCGCTTTCCCGCAACACTGTGGCGCAGTTTCCAGGCCAGGTAATTTCGTTATGAGTTCGTTAATGAAAGCTACTTTGTGCTACACCGTCGTGATGTCAGCGTTGTAATTAACTACCCAAAACATTAACTGGTCACATAGGAAGTTTATCCATTCAAATACAAGTTCTCAATTACACTGACGTTCAACTGAAAATAAATTATAATTTTGAAGATTTCAAAATAACTTACCTCACGACAAAGATGAGTGTAAGGGGCATCCCTACATGCGCTTGAAATGCGATGCAGCGAGTTGTGATTATTATTTTTTTGTCGAAACAACTGAACGCTCATTATATTTATATATCTACGAAAAGAACACACTCTTCAAACTATGTCGCTATTATCAAATATTCGGCACGTTTATTAAGAATATCATTTTCGGGCCCCTCAAAATGGTCAAAAATGGGGTTTACAGACTGCCGTATCTGGAAAAATAACAACCAGATTCTAAGAACACAACTATAGAAACAAACGTTAAACTTTAAACTACGCTGCTCACAAATAAAATAATGTGGTCACCGCTTAAAGTCCCATAGGAAAATGATAACAGTAAAGCACTGCACATCAGCTGAGTAGTTTGCGCGGAGAGGCGATATTGTATTACATACGCCGGTCAACGGCAACCTTACCGTTCCTACCTCACACACACAGACGCAGCCTATCTAGGGAAGCCCCTTAAGGCTCGGTTTCAGTCGCCATACTGAAGTTTATTATTTTTCACTTTTTTGTAATTCTAAGAAGAAAATGGTTAAATATGCGATTATACCTCAAATTCTGTTTGCGTTGTGTTACAGTACAGACCTTGCGATTTAGCTGTAAACTTATAATTACGCAGCAATGTGTGTGGCAAATTTTTTTATATTCATAATTTGCCTGACAAATTGCGACTTAACTGTACATTACTGTTTCTATTGACATGATTGTATTGTAGCACAAGGTAAATAGAATTTGCGGTATGGTTGCCGATTTAACATTTTTCTTCTCAGAATTCCAAATAAGTGAAAAATAATAAAACTCAATATAGTGATTGAAACCGAGCCTTAAGACTAACATTTAACGTTCTGAATAAAACTAATCAAAAGGAGACTAAAGGATAATCTTTGTGAACGATCACATTAGGTAGCCTACCAAGAGACATGTTACGGGTCTACGGTGGACGTCTGCCTGACCACGCCGCCCGTGTGGTTTGCGTCGCTTCGGTAGAAAACTGTCCACTGTCGTACTTGTCGATTGCCATTATATTTTCACACCCAGCGTTTGGTCTCGTCTGTTTGTTTTGTTGGTGTTTTGTAGCAGTCTAGCTGAATTTCTTGCCATTCTTTGCGGTCTGCTGCTTCGTCTGTTGCCTTATAATTACTTGTATAGTTTATCTGTTGTCCGTCGAATCTCATTATATTTCATATTCGTGTTCGTTTTTTTTTGTTTGTTTTTCATTTACGCCTGTCTGTTATGTTGTAGTTTGATTGGACTTCCAAATCCGGAGTTTCTCGATATAAAATAATAGCAATAAAATTTTGTATATAAGTTTTTTAAAAAAAAATAAAAAGTAGCCTTTTTAATCAAGTACATCAGCTCTTTTCCTTACGATCAACTGTCTTGTTGTCTTCGTGGTCGCGTGGTCAATGTTTTACAAGTTTTATCGACAAATCATAAGCAGTGACGTAGGCTCATAAACCCATCCAGACATTATTACTAGCAAGTCCCATCGCAGCACACAATCAAAGATCTCGTCGTCATGTCAGTCATATAAGCAAAACAGCTGTTTTACTCGAGCAACGCTGGAGCGCGCATCAAGTTCTTAACCTCTATGCACCAACTATTTACCTTATGTGCAACTGTACAAAATTACACACCGATATATATTAGTGTTAAGAGAGTTGGTGTAGTCAGTTATTTTCCCATACATCAATGGTAGTGTTCCTAATCATGTTTAGGAAAGTGTCAAATTTAATTTTCTCACCAAAGCTTGCATAGTAACAATGATAACCAGTTGCTCTGTTTACAAGCTGAAGAAAAATAAGTGTGTGGGTGAAAACCTCTATCGCGGCTTATGAAGTTCATTTACAATGTCAGTATAATAATTGGAGCGTAAAACACATCTACATACTATGCGCCAATCGTTAGATAGTTATAAAATAATTTTTTACTTTGAAACGGTCTTTGAAACGTATTTTAGGGCCTAGTCCTATACACTGTTATTATTTATATTGGATTTACAGGACAAATATACTTTTAGTAAGACTATATAAAGTCCGAAAAACTCACAGCATGTTTTAATAATTACTAAAAATTGGCGCATACACTGAAAGAATAGTATTGTTGTAGGTACCATACTTATGTTAGTATACGGACAGCAGTCCACTTTTGTTGTCGATACTCTCATGGACAGTTCTTGCAACAATTTGTATTCTCCTTCTACAGATTACAACTAAACTGTATTGTTGTCCGTATTTTAACAGAAATATGGTACCTACAACAATACGTATCTTTCAGTGTAAGTCTACTGATACATGATGACACCGTCCAATTGTTGCAGTGGTGTCGAGGGAGCGTAGAAGCGTTGTTGACGTGTAAAACAGCAGAGAGCCACAGCTGTACTCTCACCATTCTCAGTGGATCCGGTCTGGGCGACCTCATCCCGCGACCCTGTGACATTACCGTGTCTGGTGGGTGCCGTCGAGACCAGCTACTGGACGAGAGTTCCTGCCGCGCCGGTATTTCCGAATACTCTTCAGCACCTCCTGTATATTGTGATCTTTCAATGCTGGAGTTCCTCAGGCTGTTAGTGAGCCTGAAGACATGGAAACTTCACCAGTTCACGAAACTTCGCATCTGCTGCCGAAGGGAGCATACTATTATCTTTAGAGAAGGTGATTTATTGCGGGAAAAGTTGACTGTTTGCTATGCTTCAATGTAATGTATTCATTTCTGACGCTTTTATTTCGTTACTGGCGAGTCCCTATTTGACTGGGCCAATGATAACTCTGGTACGCTACTACTGAACGTCTGTGATTCGTCTGTAAAAAAAAACTAAACTGTGCCACATAACCGTCGGCCAATAATTGGATTTATCTGTTTTTTCTCGATAACTTCTAGTCCAGTCGATGTATCAAAATTTTTGTCACGAAAGGGCATAGATACAAACTTAATCGATTTTCTGTAATTCCTGGAACCATAAAATATTCATTACTTTGCAACGGGAAACATCTGAAAAGGAAAAATTGCTTTATTTACGGAAGCGACTACAGAGGTGGCAACATTAACAGAAACAGTGCCATATGGATTCCAAAAAGTGAATGAAAGAAACTATGCCTTGTCAGCGTGAAAATAGTAAAACAATGTGTATATTACCTGATTTATAAGAAAAGCCGTAAAACCAATCTGACAGGGATCAATCCCCCATAATACTTGACGCAGGACGCTACACTGATTTGCAGAATACGCTGGCAGAAAACAGTCTCGCAATATTTCACCATCTCTAACAATCGTCTGTGTTATATTTGTTGTGTTGTCTTGTCTTGTCTACAAACATTTATAATATAGCTGTGTTCATTTGTATTGTCCTCATTGTTACCCTTTTCATCCACTTTGTTTGGAACTTGTCTGTTTGATTACTCTTTCTATCGTGTTCTTGTTTCCATTGTATACCAGTTATATTCCAATTTCGGAATTATTTGTATATTTGTTGTTACAGCCATTTTTGGCTTCCTTGGTATGTTTCTTGTTATTCTTTTCTCTTGAGGGCGTGGAAAGCAGCAGGTTCTATAACCAACTTTCATGCAACACTGACGAACGTTCCGACACGATAGTAAAATATAGTAAATATCGTATGAGGAGGATCCCCGAGTGAACCCGCCGGCCAGCGACATCGTCCGGCACGATTCCCACATGCGATAATCCGGGAACCGGCCTCGCCGGGGATCGACCCCGGATCGCCTTCGTTGAAGGCGAATAGTCTGAACACTCGGCCGCCGCAGCCCTGTTGGAGAAAAATATGGCTCTTTACTAAAAAATGTTCTCTTATTGCTGACGGACACCGCTGAGCTCCAAGTGTTGTCACTGCTTGTCAGTAGGAGGGCTCAAGTGCTGACATGTTACTGACGGGTAGCAGGGCCTGGTGTAGAGAAGGAACTCATCTAAGGAGAGGTGAAAGCGCAGCCTCTGGCCGGAGACGGCAAGGAGTACGGGAAAGGCACAACGTCAGGTTGCACCAAGAACACACCCTTCACCACGTTATTAATTCTTTTAGAACACGCCCCTGTTTCAAGAGGCTCCTCGCACAAGCTAATCGAGAGGAAGGTCAGCCACCCGCCCACCCGTCAAACTGATGAAATACGAAGGGCAGTAGGAACTTCCAAGATTACAAGGTCGGCCCAGAGGGAGATCTACACAAGAATGGAAGGTTGGTGGGATGCGCTTTATAAATTAAAGAATTAGAACATGAATTCGAAAGGCCACTATTGTGACTGTGAGGGTGTTAAATTCCTTATATGCAACTGGAATTAAATTGCACGTTTAGTTAGTTGGAAGATATGTAGCAAGGAAGTGAATAGACGAAGGACGAGTTAATGTTACCCGGGAGGGAAAACTTAACATGGTCAAGAACTCCCATATTAAGTACCGCGAGCAAACTCCGACACCATTAGGTAGTGTTAGCTACTATAACAACTCTCTCAACATATCCAAAAACTCCTATGTATGCATAGGCTACTCAAAGTTTTTGGATTAAAGCAGTGGAATTTCAGGTGCTGGACTAACAAAAAACTGTTTAGAAACAAGCAAAATGTTTTTTGAAAGTTCAACGGGTGCGGTTTGTTGGTCCCCACTTCTTAGCGGGAAGAAACATCACTGCTTGGACATGAAGTTATGAGTAGCGTCAGCCACACGCATTCGACGGTATTAAAGTGCCATTGTGTGGAACAAGGTGACAGAGTAATTCTACTTGGCAGTGTCCGCCAGATAAACGTCAACATTTTCAGCCATTAACTAGCGCGCATTTGCTCCGAGTTGTGCCGCGTCAAACAGACTGATTAACACCGGGGCGAGCTACAATCAGATACCAGCACGACAAAGAGACCTATCTGATTCATGGATATTAAATGCGGGGCTCTTAAAAGCCGTGACGAGGCACATAGCGGGCGGAGTGATTTAGTCCTGGGAGGATAGAGGCAGACATGCGCGGCCACCCGTATGTGCGCGTACAGACTGAGAATATGCCCATCAACTCGGGACGTTTTAAAAACGAGCCCGCGACTTAGCGGCGGCCGCGATAACAATCGAGAGCTTTCTCTCGTCCAGCTTTGTCAGCCATCAGACCCGGCAAGCAGGCCCGTCGGTCATCTCGGCACCCAGGAGGACTCGTCGCGCCTCTGTACGCATAAAGTAACACGAGACGTTTACGAGAACTAACCTGCTGGAGTAGATTAAGCTTCCTCAGCCACGTGGCCAGAACGCTTGACAGTGACTCTGTGTCTCAGCCTGAAGACGGGAATAGATCGCAATTCCCGAACCGTTGCATTGGTTTTAACTTGTGTCGTGTTGTCTTTTTTTTTTTTTTTTTTTTGTTGTCGCTGTCTACTGATTTTTTGTACTTCCATTTTGTCTCATATTGGGAATCTGGTTTTCTTTGTGATGTTCTTTCGTGTCTGGGTGTTGTCAAAATCTTACTGAATTTTATCTTTAAGATTTTTAATTATTTATGTATAATAAAAACTGACGGAATTCCTCTTGCATTATTCTTATTTTTGTGTGTTGTTTCTATTTTTTTTATTTACTTTGTCATTGGTTTGGTCAACAAAACATGAGCAATGGCGTGCGTCCAGAATATCAATACATTCTTATTGCCAAATCCCATTGCAAGAAACATTTAAAAATCTCATGAATATGAATAATAGCAGAGCACTCTAATTTGATTTGATTTCACACCAACAAGTTCGGCTGAGAGAAGTGCATTTGACAGTCGTGCGGGCAAAATGTAGAACACAAAACAGAGTACTATTGTTAAATTGCCTCAAACATTTCTTTCACGAGGGAAGGTAATGTGGCACTACTGCAGTACGGAATTTGCTGTTTCCCCTACCCCCTGCTAATCTTCAACGGACGCGCTTGTAAATAAGTTGAGGCGTGGATTTATTCTAGGTTAGGTTGGGAGCGTGCCAATATGGCCGAGACATCAGCAAGTGGCTGGTGGACCTACGCTTGGAGCGACAGCTGGGAGTATTCTCGTATAGAAAGGCACACTGAGGGCTGGAAACCAAGGAAAACATTAACCGGAGTGAAGTATCAGTGAGTGTAGAAGAGAAAAAGGCCCAGAAAATACGGAATCACGCTTCGCTTTTAGTCGGTTTTCTCACAAATATATAAGTTTGAAGTGTTATAATATAGATATGTATTCTCAAAGGACATATCTAGGTAACTAGAATTTTTTTGTTTAATAGAAGAATATGTATTATAAATAAATGGCGCCATAGCACAACATTCCGCCTAAATCCCAATTTGTTTGTGATCGTATTGATATTCAAGTATCCAAACTTCGACTCTAGTAACAGAAATGCGGCTTTGTCTTCGCTTAAAAAATATTTACAGTTGTAGGTATATTATTCTTTGAGAAACCAGAATTAACAAATCATCTCGATATGGTGCCAATATATTAAGCAGGGACGCTCTCAAGGGTGTCCATGTGGCAAAAATGAAAAAATTTATTTTTATACGATAGGAGTGTTAGTTTTATAGACGTTGCTTGTGACTACATGTTCCACTTGTAAAAATATTTTACCTATCATAGTCTTCCCATAGCAACATGACAAATTCAAAATTTGCAAGTTACTGGAACATTTGAATAACAAAAACCTAGTGACTTACTCGAATGAAATAATTTACATTGAAATGAGATATGAGACACGTGCTAAAAGATTTATAAATACACAATGCAATTCTTTTGTACTTTTTAAAAAAAAATCTAAAAATGTGGACAATATACTTAATTTATAGCAATTTATACAAAAGACAAAATCTCATTGTTCTGTGTTTTTAAATATCTTAGTATAGGACCCATAATATCCTATTTCGGTGTAAATTATTTTAATAGAGCAAATCACTTGGTTTTTATTATATCTATGTTTCAATAAACTGCAAATTCTGACTTTGGCATGTCGCTATGGGAAAACTACGAGAGCAAAACATTTTTTACAAGTGGCAAATGTAAGTCACAAGTAACGTCTATGTCGTGAAAATGTAAAATCACGATTCTTTGTCACATGAACAACCTTGAGAATGTTTACTTCAGTGTAACTTCTGTGATTAGACGACAGCTGTTTTGTCGCATATTTGACGACTGTAAGCCAGTAATAAATAAGGAAATAACTCGCGCAGGTACCACGTGTTACCCTTTGTAGGATTGCAATGGCTAATCGACTGTGGTCAGTGCGTGTACAGGCCTGAGAAGTGTACACAAGGGTCTCTGCCAGATGTATATGCAAAACAAGCTTGCCTGTATATACAAATACGCTGGATTCACAACCAACACTTAGCACACGCACGTACCTACGTAGTGTAAGAATAGAAACACTGGTTGTGCACGCAAGCATTCGCATCATGACGTACCGTAAACCGGGGTTACTTTGACACTTTTCGGGGTTACTTTGACACTTTAACATTTGGGTTTTTGGTTTTCTGGTAAATAAACAGATAATCTGAGCCGAGTATTTTAAATAATTTCTTTTAACCTTATAACTAATGCTTGAAACTTTCGTCAATAAATAACAAAAAAACCAAAATGTTGAGTTGTCAAAGTTACCCCGCTAAGTCAAAGTTACCCCGCTAAGTCAAAGTTACCCCGCTAAGTCAAAGTTACCCCGCTAAGTCAAAGTCACCCCGCTAAGTCAAAGTTACCCCGCTAAGTCAAAGATCACCCCGCTAAGTCAAAGTTACCCCGCTAAGTCAAAGTCACCCCGCTAAGTCAAAGTTACCCCGCTAAGTCAAAGTTACCCCACTAAGTCAAAGTTACCCCGCTAAGTCAAAGTTACCCCGCTAAGTCAAAGTTACCCCGCTAAGTCAAAGTTACCCCGCTAAGTCAAAGTTACCCCACTAAGTCAAAGTCACCCCGCTAAGTCAAAGTTACCCCGCTAAGTCAAAGTCACCCCGCTAAGTCAAAGTTACCCCGCTAAGTCAAAGTCACCC